>BMAW01013352.1:343098-390142 GCA_019974015.1 Nephila pilipes
TGGAAATGATTTATCTTTCTTGCAGAGAGCAATAAATTCATTAATATTACCAACAATTGTTGCTATTCAATCAGTGGGTTTCACCAATAGCTTGTGCACAGGTTTATTTATCGACTTTGGATGTATATATTCTTGCCTCTGGTTCATCCTTCCATGGATGGCGGGTTTTATTGAGTCGTGGGTTCTTGCCATGATGCAATTAAAGATATACCATGAGTTGTGATTCTAAGTCCTCCGATTGGAGGGTGTGGAGGTTAGGAGAGGGAGGTGCCAGCTGGTGTTGTCTTAGTCACTTGATCAAATTTCAAAATTACGAAGTCTGTGCCAGTAATTCTTGTCAAAAATTGATGACAATACTGAAAAAAATTGGTAATCTGGTTCGATCTGACCATCGTTTGAGTATTCGTGCAATTGCCAAGACTGAAAGTATTGACAAAGAATCTGCATGGCAGGTATTTTCACCAAAACAATTCACCAGCTCATTCCCCCATTATTTAACAGCCACATCTTGTATATGTAGATCCAATTCAAAGTGATAACCAGTAATATTGTAACAAGAGTTTTGCACATATTTCCCATTGACTAATAGCTTGGGCTTTTATATGTTAATTGATATGAAAACTTCTTTTTCAAATGAACCCCGACTTACATAAAACAGAATAGATACTGAAGTACAATGAATAAGACTGATGGGATATCACGTACAAGCAGCAAAGATAAGAGAGTAAGTTACGGTAGAGCTAGTGATAAGACGTTAGATGTGTACATTTGCTGATTAGAGTAAAGAGATATTGGATTCTAAGTTAGTGAAAAGCGAGGACTTGATTATTCCGTAACAGTTAAGTATATTATCGTAAAACTAATAATTGTGTTTGTATGCGTGTAATGATCAAAATCCAAGGATGTGATAATTAGCAAATGTGTTTTGGTTATTCTTAGATTTAAATAAAACCAATTTGAGTTCTTACCTTGACTATATTTGATATGGACTAAACACAGTGCTCCCAGAACGTTACAACATATTTCTAACTTAAATGTTAATTTAGTTTGCATGTCTCTAGAAATGGCTTGTACTCATCTTGTTATATTGTCTGACAAGTCTAATATTGCAAACACAACATAACATTTATTAAAAAATTCCTCAAATAAACATGGTAATGGTGAAGTTTTATGGTGTAAGAGCCAGATGTGGCCATGCTGTACCAAACAAGGTATAACTGTGATCTAAACGTTTGAAAGAGGGATTGATTTGTAATGGATCAAAAGCCAGATGTGACAATGCTATGCAAAAATCAGGTCAGTGAGCAAGAGCAAAGCTAGTAAAGTGTAAAATTGTGATCTACATGTGTAAAAATAGGAAAAAGGCAAAATTTTCATTGACAAGAAGGAGGGTCAAAAATAGATAAGGATCGCAAAGGTATCCCAGGGATGCGTTACTTGCATTTATCAATGAGAACAAATCCAGCGGGAAAGAAAAAGATCACTAGGGTGCCTCAGGGTCATGATGCCTGACTAAATTCCGAGACACCCGGGTACCCATTTTAGTTGCCTCTTATGACATGCATGAGCTATAGAGGGACTGTTCTTTCTCACCCGGTCACCACATGGGTCCTCAAATAAGCAATATGCACCAGTTAAAAAAAAATGCATTTTTAAACAATTTACCATCCTAAGAAGGCATTTTCTTTGCAAGCATGTGAGAAATTTTGGAAGAAATAATAGTTGTATTTTTACATTTTACCACAGGCTTAGTGAAAACTTATAGTTGAGCAGACAGGTTTGATTTTAGCTGAATTATAATCTTCCTTTCCTTTAGATTAGAATGGATAGGTTGAATTAATAGTGGCATGAATTGATCGAAAAGATTTTCAACATCACAATTTGGTACAACATTGCTACTACAGCATAACAAACACATTTATCCTTAAATCAATAAAAAAATATGCATCAAAACTTCAGCTTCTTTGCATTACCTTGAGTCGCTCATTTTGGGATTAAAATAACGAAGTACATTTAAACAATGAAGTAGAAGATGCCAACAATAAAGTTAGACACATGTACAAAAATAAATAAATTAATTAAAAAAAACAACCCATATTTA
This sequence comes from Nephila pilipes, assembly GCA_019974015.1. Lineage (NCBI taxonomy): Eukaryota > Metazoa > Arthropoda > Arachnida > Araneae > Nephilidae > Nephila > Nephila pilipes. Next base: position 345,200 of record BMAW01013352.1, read on the forward strand.
TAGCTAGTAATAATTATAAAATGGCATTAACAACAGCGGCCAAGAGTCCACAAACATGATCACTAGGCTAATCCAGCCACAACATAGCATTCAAGAAAATACCCATTACATGGGGATTCCAAGGCTTTGTAACTCAGAATAAAATCTCTTCCTACTTATGGTTATGAATAGTGGCATGCAATACAGTAATACAGGGAGGCATTAAAAATATTTCTAATGCAGGAATATTTGACAATTTTTAAATTAATAAAAATTAAATTTTTTTCCTCTAGGAGGTCTGACATTAATTGTTTTAAAAATATAGAATTTAAAGAGGTATTTTATTAATTACACAATCATAATGATTGGAGAGGTTTACTGAAAAAACTTTTAATTTAAAATTAAAATTCTTAATTGATGTCCCTTTTTTAAAGCAAAATATTAATAACTTAATTCACTCTTTACCCTTTGCTTCTTTCAACTGCTTCACAGCTTATATTATCAAAGAAGGATTTGGCTTTGTTGTAGAAAGTCTTTGATTCTTCATCCTCGACTCCCACTTCACCTCCATTCTCTTCTGGCCACAAAACTTCTTCTTTCTTTTCTTCAGTAGATGTGTCAATCAAATTATTGGCAGGTGGGGATTCTGAAATGTACAGCTGTTAAAAATACAGAGCAAAATAGTCTTAAATAACTCACATAAACTCCACAACTTAAAACATATGAACATGTGTGTGTAAAGGTGCTTGCAAATGTAATAGCATTATAGTAAGCATTGGTGAAATGAAAGATCTGGGTTGATTGTTATTAACATAGCACTTGACAAAGAATCTCCTATTTTGAACTATGATCAAGTGAGAAGAGGAGAGGATAATACTTGAGTCAGCTACCTTATTTCTGAACTTGCATACCTAGAACCCTGACAGATTTATAAACATTAATCTTACTATATAACAGGTCTTAAAGTGGTATTTGGACTTTATTTTTTTAAAATCTATTTTGGGTTTAACAAATGTATTAATTTTTTTGAAGAAAACCATAGAAAAGCTTAACATAGCTTTTGAAAGAGCAGAATATAATATATCTTTTGCAACTTATGCCACATATTCTCATTTGGTCTTCATTATTGCATAACGATTCCATAGTGACAAAACATTTGTAAGGATTTGAATCAATTTTTACATTCTCAAAATCTCTAAAGCAGTATTTTTAAAAATGAAATTTTTTGATAAATCTCATTGCAAAATCAAGTTAAGATTATAAGTTGCTTCTAGAATTAGAAATGTAACTGTCAAGTTTAAAACTGCCTACTCTGAATCAACACAAGTATAAAGTAAACGAATTACAAGCTTTCTTCTGACTTGAAACCATACTGCTGAATTTAATGATGATGATATTGCACATACAGTGGTATGTGGTAAGTTAATAAATAAGTAGCTAGATATGATGTAATATGAAAAGAGAGTGAGTGATAGTGAAGTTTATTGGCGCAAGAGCCAGATGTGGCCATACTGCGCCAAACAAGGTAAATCTATTATCTAGACGTTAAAACAATGAAAATAGATTGGTCGACAAAAAGGGTCAAGTGAGAAAGTAAAATTTATTGGTGCAAGAGCCAGATATGGCTATGATGGACCAAAAAAGATTTAACTGTGGTCTAGACGTGGAAAAAAAAAATGGAAGAAAAGACAAAATGGTTGACAAGAAGGAGGGTCGAAAATAGAGAAGAATTGCTAGGGTATCCCGGGGGTGCGCCCCCCGTGTTTATCAGACAGTAAACCCCTTGGGAAAGAAAAAGATCACTAGGATGCCTTGGGGTCATGCCTGTACTTACCTGAAGAAAGCAAGTCCCTGAGGTCCCGATATAATCCACAGGGTGCCTGGCTATACCCCCAGACGCTAGGGGCCCCTTTTAGTTGCCTCTTACGACATGCATGAGCTACAGTGGGACTATTCTGTAATTCCCAGTCACCACATGGGTGAATAATAATAAAAGACTTAATATAGAGAGTAAGAAGTTTTGTCAATCATGATCAGTGAATTTTTTTAGTATTGCACATATCATGTCTATAACAATGAATGTGCGAAGTGGCAGTTCCTATTATTTCATACAAGCAGTCTAAGATTGATAGTCTTAAATCCTCTAGCATCTTCACCAATAGGAGAGAAGTTATTTAACATAACTTTAAAGTCAAGTATTGCAAGGAAATAAAAGTCTCTTAAAATTATTTTAGGTACTACAATAAATTATTAGATTGGATCTGTACGTTTGTTAATAATTTAATTAAGAGAAAATAGATTAATTCTTATATAGTCAACTAAAAATTGATTCAAAATTCTTTTTAATTCATTTCTATATTACATAAATTATAGTACTACAAATATAATTTAATACAATATATTAATACATTATATTTTTGAGTTTCAACAATTTAACATTTCATTACTATCAAATGAATCACTGGACAATATATACAAAGCAGAAATTAAACCTACTTGGAACAACTTCTTCTTGATCATTAATTTTTATTTTAGCCAATTTTCCTTCAAGCTCCTGGAATTCAGCATTTGCTTGTTCAAAATCATACTCTCCTTCAAAATCCAATACATCTTTAGATCTTCCAGAAAAATTCTGCCGGCTCCTTCCTTGACCTCTGCCTCTTCTTTGGCTTCCTGAGAAAACCATTTCACGTCAAAATTCATTATTTCAAACACAACAAATTTCATGATTAGAGTTCCAAATTAAATATATATCTTAATAAAAAGCAATTTCAATTACATCAGGTTTACTGTAAACATAATTAGCTATTCCAGGAGATTAAAATGCATTAAAATTTAATGTATTTTAAAAGCTAAATTTAATATTTTTAATTTAAGAAACTTCAAAAATATACTGTAGCATTTCATAAATTCCAACTCCCTTAACAATAATCCATAATTTTAACTGGAACAGTTATAATTAACAGATACGTTAAAAATGAGTAATACACATCAAATGTTTTATTTTCTCACCATTTTTAAAATATAAATTTCTATATATGATACTGCAAAAATATATGAAAACTTTAGTTAGTAAGCATTTAATACTCATGATATCAAGAGCCACATAAATTGAAAGGTGAAATGTTACTTCAGTATAAAAGAAATACTACATTTTCTCATTCTGACAGGGGAGGGGGAAGGCAATGTCACTTAACCCTTAGTTGCTCAGTGTTTCATGCAGTGGAATACCTTAACTGATTAACTTCTCTAACCATTAAATGGATAAAAATTGGTTTTCTATTTCCTTTTACCTTTCTACTTAATTAAGAGATGGCAGCTCCATACAAGTCGATCCATAATTTTCAAATACAACATTTGATATTGTATTTCCAAGGAATTTTGCCTAATTTTTTTTTAAGGTACAAAAATTATTGCTTGAAGAGCAATTTCTATACTTATTTGTTGGATTTTTTTATACAAGTACACGTAGCATTGTTGAATGATATGGGGTTTTCCCTAAGCTGGAACACTCAGACTTCAGCACTTTGCATAATAGGCAAGAGAACGTGATGATGCACTTGGTTTCCGTTTTCCTCTGCATGGGTTGTTTTTGGCTGTCTTTGAAAAGGGTTGCAAGCATTAGGGCTTTTTGAAAATGTTAACACATACTTACAACCTGAAGTTTGTGGGGAAGCTTCACCCAGGAATCAGTAAGTCAAGAACAGTAATCAGGAATCAGTAAGTATATAGAACTGAAGCTTTGACTCATTTTCATGATTCACTGCAATGCTCGCTTACTCGCTGTTCGAGATTTCTAGTGTTCCAGCACATGGACCAAAATCAAAATGGTAAGTGCAATCCTTAAGAAAATTTATCTGCTAACTCCATTAGTACTAAATAGATTCCCTACAAGTTTTTTTTTTTTTTTTTTGTCAAAATTTTAATTTCAATGGGTAGTACGCCACAAAGAATAAAGGTAGCCTTCACATAATATCAACCAGCAGGACCCAAACTCCAAATGCATTTTTATTACACTAAGAGAATAACACAGTATTCTAATTAGAGTAGTTTTAAAACATCTTTTTATCATACATCATTAAAATTTTGAAGTATTGTATCAACTCGCTATTTTTATACAAGAAAAATTAATTAAAAATAATATGAAATTCATAGAAGCTTAACTAAGATATTTTGGTAATTGATGATAAATTGTGTACCACAGCTACTGCCAACAAGATCAAAAGTATTAATGCCTCAAGCTTTTATAAATTTATTATTTTACATTAATAAAGCTTAACATTTTTTTTTTTTTGTCCATCTTTAAATAAAAACGATTTGAAAATATTTCTCATTTACCTTTAGTAAATTCTTTTTAATTTGGAAATTTAGGTCTATATTGCTATTAAGTGACCATTGGAGCATTTCAGAAGAATGGGATGTTATTAAGTACAAGACTTGTGTCCTCAGCACCCCTCTACGATGTCCATCCAGACAAGAGTATTGTCATCAAAATTATATGCAAACACAAAACTTTAGCTTGATCAGATGATAGGAAGTGGGTTAAAATTCAAGTACAAATTTTGAAATCTCTCAGGAAAGATACATATGAATATAGTTAAGTTAAATAAAAGCTAGGGAAAAAAAAAAAAAAAAATATTTTTTAATATATTATTTAAAAAAAAAAAAAAAAAATCAAGATTATTTATTGGTATACATTTTTATTATATGAACACTTGATAAATCCTTATGTTCAATATTTTAAGAAAATATAAAAAGGGCAGATTTTAACAATGTATCTCAAAAAATGAGTTGTTTCACCTTCCAAACATGTATATGTGGCATTATTTAAACATAAAAAGTTGAGAAAGACAAATAAAAATCCTAGGATGAAAGTTGTTATTAATAAAAGCATTAAAAATTATATAGCACATAATATACATTATAAACATACTTCCACGTTGAGGTGATCGCTGTTGTCTCTGCCCTTGAGCAGGTGGCCGCCTTTGTTGATTAGAAGAACCTTGGGCTTGCTGCTGGGTTGGTCCTTTACTCTGCTGTCTCTGAAGAGGAGAACGATCCCCAATCTCACCAGCTCGAATATGATTTGCGGAAGTCGAACCCTGGACGGCTGAGTCAAGGGATGGACTTTTTCTTTGCTGAGGAGTCGGGGTAGGAGTCTCTGACCGTGAATCTGTTGAAATGAATAGTTTTAAAGCATGTATATAGTTCTTCAAGTATTTAAATTATGTATGCAAGAAATAAAAATGGCAAAGCTTATCAGTATTCTACACAATGCACATTGATATTCAGATCAACACTTTTAATTCACAATAGAGAGAAAATTTACAGCCACTTCATAAACTCGGGAACAAACATGAAGATAATTTTAAAATTTTTCAATACAGATAAAATTATATGGATTACAAATCTGAACTCTCATTTATTTTAGTTATACTGTAACCGCAATTTTATTTCAAATACGACAGACATTTCTACTGGTGCACACATACAAATAATCCAATTCACTATTTTAACTAATTATTCAGACTAAGAATCATATTTTAATTGTACATATTATCTTACACCAAATTATTTGGATTTTTTTTTTAACATGTTGAAAAGCATGGAAAAGTTCCACAAAATTTGACAATTTCAGTTAGAAACTAGAAAAATATAAAATTTCACATTTAAATAGACATATACCAAAGAAGAATCGAGACACCAAAAAGATCACAGATACTTTTAAGTCGCAAAAACTATAGTGCAAAAAGAAAAGATTTGTTTGGAGAAACTTTATCTACTTACCTGAACGTTGTGAAGTAGGAGTGGTAAAAGGTTGCGGAATGTGTTGAAGGTTAGACTGAGAATAGTTTTGGTATGAAGGGAGGGCTCCAATAGGCCCAAAGGAGTTTCCTGACTGGTTGAAAGAATTAGAGGCAGATGGCACAGGAGCAGAGTGCTATTTAATTCAAATGCATATAAATAATTTAATTCGAAATTCGAACATAAATTAATAAAAATTCTAACAAAAACTAGGAACTAACAAGCACCAAAAATATAAAATTTTAATAAGAATACAAATGTTATTTTTGGCATATTTTCTGATTATTACCATTCCTAGATTTTGATGACAAAAAGTTGACACAATATAGTTGTTTATTGTAAAACGCCAATTACATTTTCTCCCAGGCACAACCAGAAATTCTTATCTAAGAAACTTGTTACAAAACCACAACAGGGTTTAATTTCTTCATTTTATATAAAATATACAAAATTCAGTGACACAGCTTTTTCTTATACTAACATGATATCCAAATGATAATTTCTGGAAATTTTTCAGAGCATAAATATTTAAAAAATATTTCTTACTAATTATAGTAAATGAAACAATTTTTTGTGCATAGTATATACAAATAGCAGAAGAATCACTGAGTTTAAAAGTTTGAACTCCAAGATAAAACAAATGATTTTGCCAAGATAATACAGGTATATATTTTTTTATAAATACCTATACATGAAATTTTGATTTATATAATGAGGTATATAAACTAAGTTAAAACAATTTTTATAATAGAAGCAATCCTAAATGCATACATACCATACTTCATAATTAAATAACAAAGCGAACTTTAAAAATGTCTGCAATTCAATAGGCGATATTACATTCATTTTACCAGTACTAGTGGAGGGGGATATCTATTTCCTCAGTCAAAAAGTCAAATTATGTCATGATTTAAAAATGTTAAAACTATACTAACATATATTATTCTTTGAAATATCCGTCCCTTTAAAGTGAGAAAATGACCAGACAAATATTTATTTTAGATGCATGACCTAAAAATTTTAATAAATATTTTTCTAGCGATAAAAGAAAAGGTTAGACTTCTGACAAGCACCTGAATTTCAAAACCTTCAACTAGTAATCTAATTAACTTGAAAATTTCCTCAGAAATAACTGATAAAGTTGCATAAAGCTATTCAAATTTATACTTTTGCAATCAAATCAGAAGAATCAGTAGACAAACAATTTAAAATTCATTATTAATAGAACTGAATGAAATGTTATAGATTTAATAATAGAGACATTTAAAAATACATTAATTGAATTGCATTTTAAAAAGAACACATAACTATAATTAAATTAAAAGTCTAAAAATTATATTTGAAAAATTGATTTAAAAAAAAATTTTTTTTTTTACTTGAACTATAGCAGGGTCATTAGGCAGACCACTGTTAAGAGTTTGTTGCGGTTTGGGAGGTTCACAAACATGAAGATCTTTTATGTCACTAGCCCGGAAAATGATATATTCATACACTTCATCTCTGGGTGCTACTGGACGCTCTGTTGGCCTGTCTTCAGTTCCAAATGAAGTTACTAAAATATATATATAAACATTTTTTACACCAATTCTTCTTTACTCCAATTCCAATATAGAAAATACAAGGCTGGATTGAAAAATAATGCATGAATGTTCATTTGTTACCAATTATTTAAAATTCTTGTTTTTCCCGAAAACTACTTTTGGTGTATTTTCGCACATAAGACGGCTTTTACATAAGACAATACCAAATGATCAATGGCGTATGAATTTTGTTTAGATCAGTGATCATGAATCTGAACAAATTTTATTTTCTTGAATCTAGCAGCAGCACTGTCTATCGAAGCATGTGCTAGATGCCGAATTTACAAGCACCACTAACAAATCCTTCAAAAAAGTGGAATTTTTAATGCTACAGATGATGAAGCAGAAATTGAATCGCTGCATACAGAATGAGACACATGTGACAAGTTTCTCAATAATTAAAGTAAGGATGTATTTCATCAGCCATTTGCCTTAGAAGTATCTTAAATATATTGATTTGTTATATTTTATTATGGTTTTAACTTATGTAAATTTCAGCAGCCAAATAATTTTTTTTATCTGTCCTACAAGATAATCCTAGATTTTGGGAATTTTTTTTTTTAATGATTCAACTATTGTCTTATTTGCAGAAATATACTACATGTTCTTTATGTTTTTATAAATATCACACTTGGAAGAAGCACAAGGACTTCTCAATTTTGAGCTTCAGTCAAGGAATGAGGATGAACGGACCTGGTACTCCTTCCATACCATTCCAATGCAAGGACTTTATATTCTGACAGATTTAACTCTTTAACTGTCAAGTTATTTTAATGATTTGGATACATAAATAGTCATTTTTTTTATTGCAAAAATCAAATGTTTAATACAAATTAAAATGTACTTAGTTAAAAATTGATAAAACAATTTATAATCAGAATTTAATATATCACAGAACATTTTTATGTTAACATTGACTAGTGCTTTTGATATAATAAATATAAATAAAAGATAATTAGCTATTTTGAAGTGGGGCACACACAAAATATCTGGGTACACAAATGGGGAAGGCTTCATAAAAATCGCTTTCTGTATGTCCCCCTCCCATTCTCTGCCTAACTCAGATTTTCTATAGTATGAACTGGCTTTGGTACCAATTAATCCCACTTAACGAGGTTCTACTGTACTCCTGTGAAAAGTAAATTCTTAATTTGACTGAATTAATAAGGTATTGCATGCATTTCAAAAGAAGAAATATTTTTCTTTTGCGTTAAATGCTCAGTTTTAAGCAATTAGTGTTATATAGTAGAAATGTCACGGGGGAAGCAAAATCTAAAATTCTTATATACAGTGAAACTAATTTAAGCATTATCTACATATCAAATATTAATGTTCCAATTAATTCCCCCCTTCAATTTTATATAAATGCTTCTTATAAATTTAAAAATAATTTGCAGTAATTTTATTCATTTATGTATGACAAAATATTCATGGAATTTATCCTCTATAAGTCTTTTTTATTCCAGAATTGATGAAATATAGGATGAATTGAAAATTTTTCATTGCTCATGCCTGCAATAATTCTCTCAAATGAAATTTTTTTTTTAATAGATAAATGAAATTTATTACTTGAGAGAGGGACACATTCCTGTTTCTTCAAAGTGGTAGAAAGACGGATGAAGGAGGATTTACTTGAAGTGATTATAGAATGGATTTTGCCAGGGTTTGTTATGTTAGAAGGTCTATCCAATGAAGAAGTGAGTGGTTGTGGAGTTTAATGGTGCAAGAGCCAAAGCAGGCTAAGTTGCACCAAACACTTGTTAATATCAATCAGAATAAAATCCGATGAAGGATACGATCACTTATGAGTTAACAGTAGTCTGACTTTCAAGGACCCAGATACAAGAGAACATACTAATAACACCAAAGGCACCTAGTCAGCAGTGAAACACAGTCTCTGGAATCACACTTGACAGACTGATAACCAATTTGATACTCATCTTGTAAAATATATGTGGCGACGCCGAAAGAAGCACTGCATGAATATGTTTTAAGATTTCTTTTGCACGATTGTCGCAGTTTATTTGCATTTGGTCAGACGGACATCTCTTCATCATATGGTTGGTGCTTTTTTCACATTTTTAATATTTTGTTTCAGTGTTTTTACTGGTTATTTTTTGGTCTTAAGGTCATAATTTTCCTGTTTTTTTTCTTATCTTTTTTCAACATTTTGTAGTTTTCACATTGTATGCTAAAATAGGACGTTACCAGTTTTTCTTGCAAGATGTTTGAATCATAGTCAAGCTGAATGGCCTGAACAATATTATAGTTAGGAAAAGACGGATGAACATTCCTCAATCACTGCAAAATTAATATAGCACACTACTTAAACAATCATTAAAGCAAAATAAACATTTTTATTACAAAGAGCATTTCCCCCCCTGATTCAAAATATTGTAAACAGTAATTCTAGGGATCGTTCTTTCCCATTGATGAAAACCCATGTTTATAGTTTGTACATACTTAAAATACATAATGGGAAAATATAGATATAAATAAGCATGCCCACCTTCATTGAATTTTACAATTCCAACAAAAATTTAAGCTTTTACTTTTCATAAATTAGTGAGTAAGTAAAAGTTATTGGCGCAAGAGCCAGATGCAGCTAAACTGCACCAAACAAGATGTAACTGTAGTCTAGATGAGATAAAAATTGAAAGAAAGACAAAAATTGGTCGACAAGGAGAATCAAAAATAGAGATGGATCGTTAGGGTAACCCTGAGGTTGTGTCACCCATGTTACCAAAGACAGTAAATCCCATGGGAAAGAAAAAAAATCACTAAGGTGCCTGAAGGTCCTAATGCTTACATAAATTAGATTTGGGAGAGAGGGATAAAATTAGTGATACAGAAGCATACTAGAGATGATAAAACATGAGTGATCTTAATTTTAAAAAAATACAGGAAAACTTCAATAGTCATTTTATTCATAAAATTAGAACTGGTAAATGAATATTGTGACACTATGTAATCAATAATAATTTCAAGAAAAACTTAAGAAATATTTATAAAAGCCAAATTTTTTGATAAATTTCCATTAGTTTTATTAATTTTTTAATCATAGTTTAACTTTATAATCAACACTATTCGAATTTAAATGCAAATATCATCATAAAAATCAAAATAAATTGTTTTAAATAATTTAAAATGCATGCAACATTTTGATAGTGAAATTCTGTATAGCATAAAATATCTTTGTTTTCAGATTTAAAAAAAAGGAACATTCACTTATTTCTTGCAGGTCTTTAAAATTTCTTTTGGCATTATTCACAATTGTGTTTAACATGTATGGATCACACTTCTTACTCTTAGTTTAGAAAAGCCAGGAAGGCATGTGGGTCAATTTTTTGACAAATTTGCTAATAAGTTTAAAAACACATTCAGGATTTTGTTCCAAACAATGATACTACTGACATAATTCCTAGTGGGATACTGTTCAGAAAAGATAGAAAAAAATTCTCTTTCATCAGTTTTTGGAACTCAGTAGCTTGAAAAAGAAAAGTCCCAGACTACTGGACTATTAATTTCTAGTTTAGTTTATATTAACGTCGCACTAGAAGCAACACGAGGGCTATTGGCGACGGACCTCGTAATTTTGAACCATGGTCAAGTGACGAGGACGACACCTGAACTGGGACCCCCCCTCTCCTAACATCCACACCATGCCAACGGGGACTATTAATTTCTAAATATTACCAAGAAATAATATGTCAACAACTTATATCATCAGATACAGTTTATAATTAGATAACTGCAATGTCATTAAGAAAACTCATTTATTATATGTGTTGCAAACAGATTAGTCAGTGGCAACCTGCAAAATTTATAATTTTATTTACACTTCAAACAAATATTTGTAAAAATTTAGTGAAAACCTATAATGTATATATATATATGGTACGAAACTTAACAACATTACCAACTCTAGTTTGTAGAATACATAATTTAAATACTAAGAATATATTTCTCATCATACAAGTATATTGTCGTAAATTATTTTCAGCTCTGAAAATTTAAGTATATTTTTTTAGAGCCTGTCATTATAACATTTATGGCCACTAGGAAGTGTGGTTAGGTGAAAAGTCTGAATATGCTAAAGAATAAGAATCACTTCTCAAATTAACTTTACAACCAAAATGATAACTATAGTTGTTCTAGTGCTAGGCAATCAAAATATAATCAGAATTATAACTCCATTAATTTTAAAAGTTTAAACTAACAATACAAGACAATTTACAATACTTCAAAATGCAAATAAAACAAAAAATAGATCTAGTTACAAAAACAGACAAATCCTACATTTAAGGCAAAATACGTCGAAAAAGTACAAATTAAGGAAATTGTCATATATATTGCTCAGCCACAAAAATTATATACTGGTTAAAAAGACATTTATTGAAATGAAAATTTCAATTGTAATTGCAAAATAATTTTTATAATTGAAAAAATATTCCTGGCTCAATAAAATGTAACAGTGCAAGGGAATGGAAGAGAACAGCTAGATGTGGCTATATTGCATAAAAAAAAAAAAAAAAAATGACAATATCATTTACATGTTTAAAAAAACGGGGGGGGGGTGATAAGAAACATGAAGAATGGAGAAGGACCACTAGAGTGTATTGCCTATGTTCGCTACAGACAGTAAAACATGCGAGGAAGAAAAAGATCTGCAAGAAATTTCTTAAAGTTATCAAAAGTGAAAAATATAATACATTAAAAATTTCAAAACTGCATAACTTATGTAAAATTTAATTAGGATAACACATTGTGACACAAGACTTTAAAAAAAATTTAAAATTGATAATACGTTAATACTCATATGCGTATATGGCTTGCAAGCATAATATCACATTGTTTATTATATCATAAGCAGTAAAATTACTGATTTTTTTTGATGAATTCAATAATTTAGCTAGGAGTCAATTTTTTTTACTTTTCACCAAAAACAGATGGAATTACAAAAGACTGGCAAAAAGATTTTAACATAATTTCACAGGATGAAAAAAAAATGTTGGTGATGGGTGTCATTTGATATAAAAATACAGCATTGTTTTGTAACTTTGATAGCTACTATATCAACAAATCAATTTAGAATGAAGAGAAACTATAATCTACACATTGAGTCATTGTATTTCAAAAAAGGTTAAAATGATAAATGCATACAGCTTATCATTTAAGCCTTTTTAAAGTAGAATTTAACACAATAGTGTCATATATATACATACATCTTGTAAATATGCACAAAACAAAATCAAGCATAAGTATACTATTTTGAACCTGACAGAAAATGTTTGATCCATAATATATAAAACAGATGAAAAGGCCTTGCACAACAATTCCACTCAAGGCAGTTAATTGTGTAATAAGATATAGGCTTATTAAAAGCAGGAAAATGAAAATGTAACAGGTTTGTATAATGCAATTTACTGTTTATATTAAATATGGAAAACTGAATACTTAAAATTCATCGTAATGTTTCAGATTTAGCATAATATATGTAATGGCTGTCTATGTAAACCAAAAATAAAAACACGAGTATATTGCAATATGTTGAAATTCTCATTAAACACAAAACAGGAGAGATTTCTTTCCTACTTTCAACACATTGAATATTTGTATAAACTTTTAAGTTGCTTTTGCTACAAGAAATGCTAAAAAGATTAAACCATCGCAATCATGTGATTAGTAAAAGTAACAAAGTTCCATATTTTTTTGTCGCTTCAACTGAACAACAAAATACTTCGTACTAGGTTTTAAAAATTGGGGTCTCAGTATTAAATATACAATATGAAAAATGTTTTTTTTTCCCCCAAGTTTCATCTTTGTTTGTAGTATGTGTTTAAAAAGAACGTCACAGTACAGATAAATAATTGAAAAGTAATTCATAAATACTATATATAAAAAAGATGGTTGACATGACGGTGTACTTTATTGACGAATAACAAAAGAAACAGTGCTATGCAACGCTGAAACTGTTGATTTTGTAACTTAACTGTTAATAATACATAAATAAACATATATACGAGATTAAGTTTACCTTTAGCTAAAGCGACTGTAGACTCTTTTGTGTCAATTGTATACAGAATTCCTTCATAACGAATTTCTGATTTCGATATTAGGCTTATTTTACTACCTAAATATGGTATACTACCGCTCATGGTTCAATGTCTGAGAAAGATGCGTATATTAGAGGATGTTAAAAGATAACGAAGAGAGACGATCAGAATGCAGCGGATACCATATTTCACGTTACTTCAACGCATCCAAATCAAATGAAACATGAATGTCAAATGCCAAACAAAACGCCATGCGAATGGTTAAAATTTTCTGATTGGCTCCTCCTTGTCACATGCACAAACTGCCGCACGAACCGGGAAAACGTTGCTCCACCCACTTTAAACTTAAAAGTGTCACATTTAAAAAAAATGTTCAATAATTGTTGCAAAATTTTTGATCAAGTTATATGCTTCGCTTCAAAGTCTGTTTCATCAATAAAGTTTTAATTTCACGAATAAACCGGTGGAGAACAGCATGCATTTTCCAATTCAATTTTCGTTAAACGACATCAAGTGCTTTAAGAAATAATGGTAGTGCGACAATTTTACAAAATGTACTATACATAAAATAAAAGTACTTGGAACTCGTTAAACAACTATCAGAGAACTTTGAAAAGTAGAAATTTTTGAGTAATCCACGAATAATGCAAAAACAAAAAATGAGGAGCATGATGCACAATACAAATTCAGCATTATAAACAAAATAAATCGATGCATTTCTCGAGAAACGTAATATTACAAAATTATTTCTAAAAATTTATAATGCTTTCTATATAGTTAATTTTATGTTATAGTTAACGATTGAAAAAAGAAATTTTCTTTTTAATAGGCTCGCAGTCGCAGACGTGTCCTTGTGTTTACGATTTGGATTCATAAGTAGGAAGCAGGGATCGCGCATGCGCGGTTTTCTTTTTCAGTAGTGATGTAGAAAATGGCGTCGACGAAGTCGCTGGAAGATATGCTGCTGTCTTCAGACATCGACGAGTCGGCGGTGAGTGCACTTGTCGGATCTCTCGAATCACAGCTGTCATCAGATGCACACTACCCTCGAAATGAATTATCTACTACTTCTATTAACAATAATCACATACCAAATGCATCTGTGGCAGACTGTACTGCGAGACTGCCTGATGCACAGAAACATGGTGCACTTTTAGGCAGTTTATTAGAGCAAGGTAGTCAAAACACGAACAAAAATCTAGTTAACTCCCAAATGATGGGTTTGAACTCAGTGTCGCCCCAAAATTTAACTAATGCCGTGATAGTATCCTTAGCTGGGGCTTTGCCTGCAAGTGGTTATTTAAATCAGGTTAGCTCAACGCAACAGGCCTTACTGAACTCTACTGTAGTGAGCAGGCACGTAAGCAATGCTGATATAAAGTTAGTTTATTCACCTCACTCAACTTCATCATCGTTTTCCTCTCAAGTTTCTTCATCTGTTGTGACTTCTGGCGTCATAACAAACAATATCAACCGCAATAATTTTAAAGTCACCACACTACAGAATGGCAGTCCGAACTCTAGCGCGGGACAACAAATTGCCACCGCAACGTCGTCGGGTGGCCCAGTTTTATCGGGGCCGCAAGCGAGTGGTGCAACTTTAAGTGCAATGCAAAATCTAGCGAACATAGCATCTCAACAACCTCGCATCCAAGTTGCGAATCCTGGCGGACAACATCAAGCATCCTTGGCACAACAGCAGCTGAATGCCTTAAATGCCAAGAGTGCACCTCCTCGAAATCCCGTGGATTCCAAAACAAAACAAAATGTCATTAACAGTCATCAAACATCTGCAACTGACCATCAACATTCCCCGTCCCCTGTTCCACTGTCCAATCATTATCAAGTCCTGGGTGGTAGCCAAGCTGCATCTGTGATCACATCCAAGTCAACTCAAGTGTCTCATCTGTCAAGCCCATCTGTAAATGTTGTGACTCAAGTAGTGTCAAATCCTAGCATGTTACCTCCCGGTGTTCAAATTGTTAATGTAAATGCTACGCGCTTTGGGCAAAAGACTCTAGCCCCAAGAGGACTGGTGGTTGGAAACCAGGTTCGAATTGCTCCTCAAATGTTGCGACAAGGCACACCTATACAAGTTCCTGGTCAAGTAAGTATAATCTGTATTTTTGATTATATTTATGTACTGAAATTTTATTATGTTTGAAGTATTATATGCTGACACAGTGTTTAAGAGATGGTTTTTTAATTACCATTAACTTCTGTCTAGAAACAGTGTTTATATACAGTTTTTCACCTAAACTAGTTTCGCAGTATTTAACTCTAACATTTTTGATGAATGTACATATCATTGAGAATGTGTTTCATGTCAGTTGCAAAAAATGTGTTAAATTGACTTTGGTAAAAACTATTTTTAATATGAGCTTGGGTAATTTTAAATGTAAGTAAGATGCGAGTGCCTTGAAACTGATTTGTACAAATTTTTCTGCAAAATATGATGGGTGAGGTATAAAGATTGTATGTAAAGGCTGTAATTAATGTATACAATATTCAAAATTAATTGCAAATTCTCTTAAAGATGCAAATGAAATTGCACCTTTCATGTAAATCTCATGCATAATTTTTCAATAGTTAATGATGCAAGAGAAAATTAAATTTGAGTGAAAAAAACAGGTATAATATGTACTATTCATTGTAAGATGGTTTTTAAATATTAGGAGTATTATAAATTCAATTGAAAAGGTACTCATTACAATATGACTCTGAGTAAAAATTATGTTCTTATCAAATACAAAGATATAAATGTTGTTTTACAAGAGAAATTAGGGAACCTCAGTGTGTCATCTTTTTGTGGTACTTGTCTGTTTTGGCAGTGCCCAATGATTAATCGTCATATGACTAAGAAATATCGCCAAGTAAATTATATCAAAAGATAGGCTTCACGAATTTGGCGTAATTGTAATTTGATGGGTGCAGCTATAACAGACAAGTATCCTTTTTGCTTAGGAATTTAGATAATACTCATTTATGATATAACGATTCATATACTGTTATTGCAGTCAATTTACATTTTGACCAACTTGAAACTATTATATTTTTGCTTGCAAAATTCTTTCACTATGAGAAAGTAACTGTATATTGAAGCTTGGCTTGAAGATGTAAATCAAAATCTTTAGGAATTTGTTTATTGTTGTATTTATTAAGCTGAATGGCTAATATTTATTTATACAGTATTTTTTATGAAAATATTTAATATTTTCCACTGTATCCATCAGAACTGTCATATTTGTTTATGACCCATAATTACTTATCATATTGTGTTTTGATAAGACATGCCATCATAAATGTCTCTGTCTATGCTGAATTAAAAAAAATATTCTTTACAATTCCACATCAGTGCTTCTTAAATTGTGAGTAATGATTCCAAATGGGGTTGTAATGTGATATGTTGGGATTGCAAAAATTTAAGTACACGAGATTAAGGAAACATCAGTCTCAATCTATTTATTTTTAATTTATTCCATTTGCTGTGCCATTTATCAGGTATTTTTGAGAACCTAAACAATCTCAACTTGTCTTTTCTAGGAAAAACAGCAATATATTTACTTTGAATGATGAAATTGAAGGCTTTGTTTAAAGAAATCAAAATTTAGAAAAATAAGGTTGAATTTTATTCATTTGAAATGTTTTTGACAGCAGACAATTTTGTTATTGGGGGGGGCCCAAACCTGTAAAATTCAAATTGCTAAAATTATTATAGATCTCTTAAAAACATTGGAAGTACAATTTTGAAAACTGTATCAAATTTTCATTTGAAAAACTTATGTTGAATTCAGAAACCATTTTTTGTAACCAAACTGAATGCTAAATTCAGATCCACCCTCATTTTCCATATAAAACTCAAAAGCAATTTATTGAGCTTTCGATTGACTCAAACTTAAAATATTAGTTTTCACAAAAATCTGCAACTGAATTCTGGATCGGAGCTAGAGCAGATTTTATCTCAATTCCTGAAATGGACTAAGCAAAATTTTTTTTATACCATTCAGCATTTATGTGAAATGACTTTTTCAACTTTAATGCTTATGATATTCAAATATCATTTAGCAATGGAAAATATTAAAAATATTTATATTAAGAAGTGTCAAATATTGCACTAACATTTGATTTGTTATGCAGCAAAAAACAAGGACAGCTGTATCATTAAAATGTGATAATTCTTTCGTTAATTTTTGTATACTTTCAACAAATTCTAATATTACTTTCCATTTTTTTATGTATATGTCTCATATCAATTATATATTTCATTATAAATAAAGAAAATAAGTGTTTAACATATGAATTACTCAAAAGGTAAACATGGCACTAATCTCAATCTTAAGTACAGATATATTGGGTAGTCCTGTAAAACCTTTTGGAAATGAGCATGGAATGTATCACAATTTTAGGTAGATAAGCTGCAGCTTATATCTGTTTAAAAACTGAGACTTCTCCTTGATCTTTGGATGACAAATAAAGAAATTTTTCTTCATTGAATGTACTGCAAGCACATTTTATCTTTCTTAAATCATAATGCTTCTTAGAATTTTTTTTTCTTCTTTTCAATGTTGAATAGCAGTTCTGCTTCTGTTGTAGTCATGGAAACAGTCAAAAGGATTTATATTTCAGTTTACTCTAAACATCATCCAGATTATTTTCTAAGATAAATATCATCAGCTCAATTATATTTCAATATTCACGAATATCAGACCTACAATAGAATACTTTTAGTTCAATTTCAAACTTTTCTTTGTCAAATATGGGGTATGCTTCAGTGATCAGTATTATTTCTTTTGTATAATGTTCATTTCTAAAACTATCATTTCTTGCTGAACAATTTAGCGGCTATTAAAAATACCTGTCCATTATATGAACACATATGCAGTCACACACTTTCTTAGCTTCTTCCATAAGTGTCTTTGAAGGATTTTTACTATACTTTGAGTTTCTCAATTCTAAAATTGCAATTTTGAAATTTTTTTGTCACATAATCATAACTTTAAACACACCAATTTCTCGAGATTGCATTTGGTTGTAAATTATTTCAACCAGAGGCATCTGATGAAAAAGCTCTAACTAACACTCGAAATTATCATCATTCAAGTATTCTAAAATTCCCATTGCTTCAGTAATGGTTTGATCTGTATTTGATGTTGCTTGAATTTTAGTAAGGTAGTTTTTTGAAGGTTGCAAATTTTCATGAACTTGTTTATTATCCATATATTGAAGTTCTACCTTGTAGAAGTTGGGCATTGAATGTTGACTTCAATATGTTTTTTGAGAATGGATACACTTTGTGTTGATCTTGAGGAGAATGTTGGGAAAAAAATATTCTTGCATTTTGAGAAAGGCTTGCTGTATTTCTCATTATTAAATTAAGTTATATCCATAACAGTGAATGAAATGTTCACTACCGTAAGCTGCTTTTATTTTTGCTTGAACTCTTACTCTTTTGCCATTCATGGCATTTGCACCATAAAATATCTGAACTATCAGTTTTTGTCTATTTTCTTGAAGGATTATATCCAATTATTCTAAAATGCATTTGAGATATGCCACCTGTAGTTTGATTTTTTAGAATGAAGAAATCACCAAAAATGATGAAATATATCTCCAAATATGTACTATAGGACAAGGATAATTTGTTGTGTCATCAGTAATGATAGCTTCTAAGAAACCTTTTATACTTTTTGTCTTTATCTCTTCAAGGTATATTTGTAGGCTGTCACACAAGTAACTCATTCTGAATGGTCATAGAAAACCCTTGAAGATTGCACTAGTTTCAGAGATTTTCGTAAATCTGAATCTAATTTAAATACAAAATTTGCTGATCTGTGACGATGAACTATTCTTATTCACCTAAAAGTCTCCAAGGTTAGGAAGAGAAAACCGCTAATAGCCCAATGTCACAAATCCTCTAAATACATCTGGATTTATTGAATCATCTTTTTCATCATATCTACATAAGGGAGTTTCTACAAAAAGAAAATGTCATTTTTTTACTAAATTTCATGATTTTTTTTAAACTTTTATATAATGCTCATTGATTGAAAATCTTGTATGCTTCACTAAGTTTCATCTTAATACTTATGGTTCCTAAAAGTGACAATGAAACTACATTGTCAACATGCTTCTTTGACTTCTCCATGTTTTTCTATTTTTCCTTTCATTCTGTTTATATTTTTAAAACCATCTTTTGTTTGTGTTGCATCACCTCCAAACAGCAAACACGATAAAAAAAAAAGTGCATTTTTTACTTCACCGCCGCAAAGCAAACATTTTGGTTGCTGGTATTCAGAATTATAATTACTAATATATATATTTTTGTTGCTTATGCAGTTGAGATTTTAAGAATATCAGATTTTTGTCGACCTTCTTTCTTAACTGCAACTTTCTCATGGAGAGACAACTGTGAAAACTTAAGTTGTTGAAATTCACTTAGAGTCATAGAAATTTCTTAGAGATGCAAAGCCATGGTTAAAGCTTTCTGTTAATTAAAAGAGCAAAAAATGAATAAAATAGAATAGCTGGAAGCAGGATAAAATTATGAAACTCTTCTCTTTATCCCATTCAAAAGTATGGTGTGCAGATTTTAAATGCTACACATGCAGAGTGAAAAAAAAGACTGCTTCAATCCACTAGCACACAAGAGTTAGCACTGCGGGAATAACAATACTCTCTCCCTTGCATTTTGTTGGCAGCTTCTTATGTGTGCATGCCACTGCATAAAATACAACCAATCTCAAAATCAGAGCAGTAGAGTGATCAGTAAAGCATTTATGGGCCTTAGACTAATCATCTTCTGCAGGGTGTTGCACCACCATGTGCTGTAATAAAAATTGCATTACAATGTGGCATTGATGTAAAAGACCCCTGATATCATACTGGGTTGATTATTTCACACTTGTTGTATGATGCTGTCTAAATCTCGAATATTGTGAAACCATTGCCAGTCACATTTCATCTAGTTCGACATATGGGATCAATCCAGGGCAGTGAGAACACCTTGTAAGTATTTGCATATGATATTAGCAATTCTAAACAACCCATAGCATGCCCAGCCATTATTTTGCTATAACAAAAAAAACCCAGGGTTCCTGATAAGGAATGTGGAAGCATTTGAGATAGTACTATATCTTTCACATACCACTGGATTTCTTTGTTGAGGGGCCTATATTGGTCAAAGATGGTAAAATAAACACCGATCTCTGAAATTAAATTTAATATAAAAATTACTTAATCATTAATCTTGCCCTTCATTGCCAGTTCATTAATAAAAAGATACAAGAAGCAATTAACCATAAATCTGGCTCAAAAAAATGTTTTAAGTTAACAAACCTGAGAGGTCTGCAACTAACAAGAGAGGGAATGAAAAGTGATGTCTAATATAATCCACATGTTATATATATCAGAATTCCACATTTGATCTAGTCAAACCAGCAGTTAAAAAAATAGGTAGCCAATTATAAAAATCAACAAGTATGATGTAATAGAGAATGTATGAAATGCAAATTCCTGATGCCTCGTTATCAAATATATGAGATGATGTCATTTTGGTAATAATTGCCCAAAAAACTTTTAAAAATTTAGAGTCTTCATTATTACTAATTTGGGATATAGCATGCCATAATTGTAATGCTTTTTTGTGGCCTTTGTTGTTTCTGTTGATTTGTGTGTTAAGAGTCTTGATGCTGCTGAAAACCCATCGTATATCGGGGTTAATGTACGTTGAATCTGGGGAAGGTCGCAAGTCCTCCAGTTAGTTTATTGTGGAAGTTAGGAAATGGAAATGCCAGCTCAAGTGTTGTCCTCATCCACTTGACTGAGATTCGAGATCCATTACTAGTAGCCTTTGTGTAATGTAAATGACCAATCATTATCAATCAGACATTGTACTACATACCATTACTAGAGAGGTAAAATTATCACAGGATGTGGCTCTCCGGATCATTATGCCTACTTTTCAGGAGCTGTTCAACAGCAATATCCGGATTAGACTGCTGTTAGTCAAATGTTCAAATAACCATCTCTAATGTTTAAAATGCATTATTTGTCTTCTATATTATTTGTATTGTATCAGCTATCGTATTTCATATTCATATAAATTATATAAGACAACAGTTTTTATATATTTGCTGAGTATCACATCACCTCTGCTAGATGTATGCATGTATGCAATTTCATGAAATTTAGATTATTTGTGTGCCAACTTGATCTTTTGCTATCTGTAAAGTTTGAAGACTTTGGCACAGTTCCTTTGATATGTGATTATTTTTTTACTGGGCATGAATGTATATATATACACTTGTACATGTATGCTTATATGGTACTGATTCAATAAGTACATTTTTTTTAAAGACAGATGGTGTTGCTAAGTCATTTGATGTTACCATTATATGCTGATACATGTTAAAAGGTGCCAAAACAAATTTGACATTGATTCATTGATTATAGTAAGTCATACAAATTGGATTTCGCCAAGATGGGGGAAAAAAAAAAAAAAAAAAAAAAATGCAGTATCTTTCAACAATTTACTTTTCCCTTTTGGATGGGAAAACTTGAGGAGATAAAGGTGATGTTAGATACTCTTTAAAGTGACTCATCACTATCTATGACTGTAGTTAGATATTGGTTTAGTGAATTTTGACATGGTCTAACAGTTTTTTGATGAAAAGATCCTGGATGCTCGGCAGATGTAGTTATGGATGAAATCATTAAAAAAAGTTCAGGATACAATTCTCACATATCGATAAATGTGTTTGTAAATGTATTTAAGGGCATGTTGTTAGTCTTAAGTTTGCATGTCCTAATCTTTTCATATTTATAAAGATATTGTGACAATATTCAAATTCTAGAGAATCCCAGCCTCCACGTAACAATATTTTTTCATAAGATTTTTGATAAAGATTTAATAGAAAGAAAAAAATTACTATTATTGTAATGGTTTATTCCAGAACTTTTTTTTTTTTTTTTTTTTTTTGTGCAGTTGGTTTAATTCTAAGTATAATCCACATTTGATCTTCAAGGCATTTAGTAAAATTTTTGTTGCTTCATTGAAAATGCGCATGCTCATACCCATCTTAAGGTGTGAACAAATAGCAACCCGCTAATATTTTTTTTGTGGGCCGCCATGACAGTAAGAAAAATTGACCTTGAACTGAAATTTCCTTCCTCTGCATAAAATCCTTCAAAGTGAATCTGAGTCTCTTTACAAGGCAAGGGTAGGACATGACAATTATTACCATTTCCCTTTTTCAAGAAAACGGAAAGGGCATGAAAGGGTTTCAGCATAGATTAAGGGTTATCTGTAGAGTTTGAAAGCTGAGGTCACAAGACGATTCCATGACTTTACCAATATTGCTGCTACATTCAATTCGCTCTCTTATTCCATCACTGCTAATATTGACACAGTATCTGAAGAGTTGCAGCTTGAACTTATTAACATGAAGTCAGATCACACTGTGAAAGAAACGTTGAATGCTGTGACATTAGTTGACTTTGACTAATGTTTTACTGTTGAAAAACTTCTGTGTATGAAAAAATTTGTTGGCAAAATGTTCTTGATATTTGGATCTACATATATTTGCGAACAAAATTTTTCTTGCTTGAAGATCAACAAGAGTAAATATAGATGCTCTTTGACAGACATTTAAATTTTAGGCTTTGATGAAGAGTCTCAACAAGCAATCTCGCCTCTGATAAAAAAAGAATGTGATGAAGTACATTTTGTCAAATGTCTCTTCAAACTGATTATTTAAAAATTAAACGTGCTTGCATTTGTAGATTAATAAGAAATCAACAAGAAAGAAAAGAAATATATATATATATATATATATCTGCTAATATTTAATTTAATTTATATTTATTGATTTTTATGGTACAATTTATACTTTTCCTTAAAACCAAAGTTTACTAATTAATGTAATCATTTTTAAAGATACAGCCCACCACTAGCTTCCACATTCACAAAGTGGCTCCAGAGGCAAAACAATTGCCTACCCCCACTTCAGCTCAAAACCCTTTTAAAAACTTTGCCTCTATTTAACCTTAGGATTTCTGTATATAACCTATTTATGCACTCTTTATGCATGTTTTCACATAGTTTTTAAAAAATTCAGGAAAGGAGTGGCTTTATACAATGAGGTTTTCCATTTTTGTAATATCATCAAATACCTTTTATAGTTCATTACTAAGAGATTTTGACATCAACTTTTCTCTGTGACTGAAATAGTGTGAGGAATTAACATAAGCATATTTTTCTTTAATAAAAGCAACAAAGCCTTTTATGAAGCCAGCCATGGAAGCTGCACCATCTGTACAAATGCCTATACAATTATTCCCAAGAAAGGAATTTTTTTTCTGATATGCAGATAAAATATTAGGTGTATTTATTATCCTATGCTTGTCTGAAGTAAGTCTTTATAACAGGAAAGTTTTCTTGGATTTCTCCCTTATTAACAAATTTTACAAAAGCTTAAAGCATACATTTGTTTGTTAAATCTGTTGACTTTTCTCATTTCATTGTTCAAACTTCTTCAACATAATGTGATATACTGATTTGATCGACTTATGTATTGTTCAAAAGTGGAATATTTTCAATTTTCCTTATTGCATCTTCTCCCAATATTTTACCCATTATAATTTTACATGTGAGCTTCATCAGATTCTCACTGACTGTGTGACTTTTCTTTTTCTGTGATATAATCTCTGCTACTGAATAACTTGCTTTTTGAACCTTTTCCCTAAATGTGAATGTGTTTACAAAACCTGTTCTCTGTTTATTTTGAGATTTGAACAATTTTAAAATCATCAGTTTTATTCATTGTAGTATGATTGGTCTTGAAATGTCTGTTCAATTTTGTTAGTCATTGCTGCATTCAAAAGTTTTTCTTTTTTTAATCATAAATTAAATGCAATTGAAGAGTACATTGTAGATCACTAGTCCATGTCAAACTCATTGATAAATTTAACTTTCATTGTATTGAGGAATCTATTTTGCACCTCTTTATCTGTCTTTTGAAATCTTATACTGATGCAGAGTAAATCTGTCGGAAGTTCTAAGCCTTATCTGGTGTGGAAATTTGGAAAGGTAGGGGCCAACTTGGGTGTTGACCTGATCACTTGATTGAGATTCAAAATTGTGTGGTCTCTTGCCAATACTCCTTATGTTGCTTCTTGTGTGAATAAACATTCAATTGAAATTTATATGGGATTCTAAATTTTCATCATTAGTCCTTTCAGAATTACATGGATTGTTTGTCTTCAAGTACCTTCTCATTTTAACCTTTTTTTAAAATATGTCGAATTATAAAAATGAAACTGAATGAAATAGAATAGTAAATTAAAAAATACTAGCATTCTGTTTTACCAACCACTTGATCCTTCACTTCTTGCATCACAAATGCATGCATAATCGCATCCAATTTCCTCTCCAAAGTTACCCGAGGTACTGTACCCAATCAGAAAAAAATTGTTCTGTTCTCCTGTTATACATATTATTTCACTATTTCTTGCAGAACTCTTAATGATGTTTTGCAGAATTTTGGTTGGGAAATTCTGGTTTTAAGTAAGTAGACGTACTGTTTTTCAGTGTGTGTTATGCTCCTTCTTTGAGTATTTTTCTCATGCCTATGTAAAGTTTTGCAACATGAAGAGATGAAATTCTAGTGCTCATTTCTTTTCTTTTCTTTTTTTAAGAATTGAAATAACTTTAATTTCATTGTTTTAAATATAGGATTCTTTGGATTGCATTATCACTGGCATTATTCAACCAAATGTTCATATGACATCCTCGTCTCCAATTTGTTTGTAAGAGCGCCTCCTTCTTCTGATTTTGTACTTATAGGAAGTTTTTTGAGCTTCATTTTACATTTGCTTTGGTTTTATTTTCATATATATTATCTTAATAATAAAATATTAATTAAATGCTGTGTCCTCATGGCTGGTAATTTAAACAACACTATGATGTTAGTCTAACAAGATTATGGGCTGAGTGCATTTTTATCTGCCATGTCATCTTTGTTAATTTTTTAAAAAGATTGACAATATTAAGAGGAGGGCGCAAGTTATATAATTATCATAGAGAGTATGAAAGAGAAACTTCATGCTTTAATTTCCAATACTGACAATGCTAATTCATCTGGAATAAAATTCAAGAAAATTTCTAGCCAATTTCTGCAATTATTGGACTTTTGGGTAAATTCTTCAGTTGCAGAAAATTAGAGGGCTTTGGAACTGAGGCTGCTTAATTAAGGACAGTTGTTGCATACCTGATGGACTACAGACATCATCTTGAATACCTATATCGGATCTTCTAGTTAATCAGGTATCCAATTTCAATCTATTTATCGCTGGAATAATAGTGACTTAAAATTTGATCAAATATTATCGTAACTTCTTGCAAAGAAAAGCAGACTTAAGCAGTGTAGAAATGTTACAGATGGTCATATTGTTGTTTAAATAAAAGTTTCTAAACCTAAATCTAGTAAATTTAAGTCTGTAAATTCTAAAAAATTTGAGAGTAAAACAGGACAGTGTTTTTAAGTGTAAAAAAAAAGTCATGTATTAGCAAATTACTAGGAGAAGCTTTATTATAATAAAGATGAGAATCATATTTATATTATAATTGTAGTTTGTATTGTTCAGGAAGTGAATGTTGGTTGATATACATAGGTTTTTCAATCCATTTTGCAATAATAAAAAGCTTGCTTGCTATGTACAAACTAGTCAATTATACTACTATGTCACTTCAGTAGATGAAGCAACTAACTTTGTTGAAGGAGTTGAAAACTGTAGAGTTTTACTTTAATGAGAATAAAGGAAAGAATAACACACACACATAATGTTGTACGTGTACCCATGGCTGATGCACGTTAAATCTGTCTGGCCCAAAGTACTCCTGTTAGCGTGGTGTGCTTGTTAGGAAAGGGGGTTGCCAGCTCAGGTGTCATCCTCGTCACTTGACCAAGGTTCAAAATTATGAGGTACATCACCAGTAGCCCTTGAGTTGTTCTAAGTGCGATGTTAATAAAACTAAACCAAAACATAATGTTGTATATTTTTCGAAGTGAGGTGGAATTTAATGTCAGTTCCATCTCTAGATAAAAATATTTTTGTGGTCAGAAACAGGAAAATTGAGATTTTCAATAAGAATAGGAGAAAACTGTTTTATGCTAGAAAGGTTAATGGGTTATCTATTATTTTAATTCCAAGTTTCCAAAAAATATTCATATTGAAAAATTGAATCCAACTACTTTGGAGGGAAAAGATCTATAACTTGGTACAACAGATTTGGTCATATTAACAGTCTGCATATTTTAAAGTCTAGTCAAAACGAGAGTATTAGAGGCATACAAAAGTTAAAATACTCTTATGTGGATTGTAGAAATGTAAAATTTGTAAAATAAATGAAAGTTGTTTAAATCAGTTCTTATGATTAGATCAAATAAATCACTTGAGTTATTACATATGGATGTCTGCTTTGTTTCCATAGTTTCTCATGGTGGTAGTAAGTTTTTCTTTCAATAACTGATGATTATCCTAAAAACTTTATAGCATTCCTTATGAAAGGGAAATCTGTTGCTATCAATTATTTTATCTGATATAAAAAAGGGACAGAAAAAAAGAAAAAATCGTAAATATCGGAATTGAGAATAGGGGTGAGTTTATCCATAAGGAATTTTTTGGGTTGTCAAGGAATTAAAATGGAAAGGACCAATACCTATACACCTGAAATCATCACAATGAGTTGATTTGATTAAACCGTACTAGATGCTATTTCGACAATGTTAAAGAGTAGTGGTCTAAGCAACTAGTTCTAGTTAGCTTTATAATGCTTCATCTATATATGAAATTGAGTGTGTCATCAGAACCAAATCCCCTTTTGAACTGTGTTGTGCTCTTTAAACTACTTGCTACCTTCTCACTATGCCTTAAGGCAGCAAGGTTCACTTACACCTTTTCACTTTGCCATGAGCCGGAGTGTTGGAACAACTAATTTCTACTTGCAAATTGCTAGTATACCGTATGCTATCAGTCGAATGCAGCAGAAGAAAAGGAGTTCTTGCCCTGGCAATTTGAAAGCTGTTCTAGTGATCTACCTTTGATCCTCTTGTAGACCTGTCCAAATTTCCTTTTCTCCATTGATGGTTCGGACCAATAGAAGACATCTCACATCTCAAGATTTTTAATTCTCATGACACAACTAACAAGAGTTTTTTGCAGTGTTTCCTGGACACTAGAATCTTGCTTGCATTCGGGTCTTTGTAGATACTTGACAGTTGTTCATTATTATGTTTCTTTACAGTTATCCATTAGTTAAAAATGTTGTAAATATTTGATCCATTAGTTAAAAATGTTGTAAATATTTGATCTAATCTCATTATTATTATATTTGAGTGAGCAATGTCCTCATGCACAATACTAATTGAATGACAAATATATATTGATATTTTAAATATTAAATTGTCCTGGATCATTTTCAACCTACTGATCTGAGTCAGTTGATTTGTGGTATACGCTTATGCATCTAAATTACTCTTTCAAAGTCATGATTGCAAAACTTATTTGGATATCCCCACACAGTTGAGTAATAAATTCCATATAAAAGCGAAAAAGAATATTATGTTTGGGTATGCTATGCAAACAAAAAAATTAAAGAATTTGGAAGCCAGTAGAAAGTAGAATTATTGAATAATAAAGATGTTGGTAGGGAAGCTGTCCTGGGGAAAAATAATAGTAATTTCTTCTCTTTATCACAGAGGAGTTTAAATCAGCTGATGAAGAATCATAGATGGAGATTAGTAAGCCAGATAAAATCCCATGTGAAAACCTTACTTGAATTAGGAAGGCAGTTATCAAATCTGATGGAATAAGAGTTAATATTTATTATGGTTTTCAATGAAAACTTCTCAGGCTAAGATCATATTATGATACTGAAAAATATTGCATTTCAAACAATATAAAATTTAATAGATGTCTTAAATTTCTGTGGAAAGATAAATATTTTGGCCCTGGACCCAAAAGTGAAATAGTATCAGTGAGAAGGATAATCAACCAGAAGCATACCATGTAAAAGTAATAAATCCCAAAAAAGTTTTAAGAAAACTTCTTTATCTCCTGAAAAAATGTACTGTTTGCTGGTATGTAAAAGGAAATGGATTGTATGTATGAAAAGCAATTATGGGAATAAATCCCATGACCTGAAAATACGAAGGGTCTTTGAGATGGGTGGGTTTACGTACTTAAACGGAATGATGAAAACATTGTATTATTTGATAAATCAGTTCATCACATTAAAGAAATAATAAAGTGTAGATTTGATAAGGGTACTGCCTCCTGCTGATTTTGTGTATACAAGAAATTTTCTGTACTTCATTTGTGTTGGTTTTATTTTTATATGTGATCTTCAAAATATAATTGATGTATTTTAAATACTGGATCATCATTGCTGACATTTTTAACCATATTTCAAAGCCTACCTAACAGAACATAAGTACCAAAGTAGCAGAGGTTATTTGTGCTACTATTTTGAAGTTTGCTCTTGGTGGAGAAGTAGGTCCTTTGGGAACAAACTTCAAAACTATGTTTAGAGTAATTTAACCGATATCCAAAAGACTTATAGTGTCGAATTGTTGCTGTCAATGAGACCTGAATTTATCATTATTCACTGGAAACCAAGCAACTATCTTAATAATGATTTGCTTCCAGTGAATCTGCTCAAAAGAATCCAAAGATTGCCCCATTAATTGGAAGCGTTATGACAATGATTTATCTTGATGCATAGGCAGTAAATTCATCAACTTGGAAAAAAGATAATGATCAATAGGCAATACAGTGAGTAATTAGATTGTTTTAACAAAAATTTTAGGGAGGTATGGCCTCATTTAAAAAAGTACTTTTACACTCTGATAATATACCAGAACATTGATTGGAGTTGTTGCCTTCAAGCTGCAGAAATTTAGCTAAACTCGTCCTCCCCCTTGATAAAGAGGCAAATTTAATCTGCTAAATAAATTGTTAGCATATAATTGCAATTAAAAATAGAATGCAATTTTCTGTTTGAGAAGAAAGGAATGTCATTGCAACTGAATGAAATGAATATCTACATTTTAAATTTTTTAATTAAAATTTGTATCTCAAAATTAATCATTTGGAAGATTTTTAAAGCGGTGGTTATTATAAAAAAATTATCTATTTCAATATGTACTTAGCTTATTGTATTAAAAATTGTTAATTTTCTCATCTGTTTTTATTATTAGTAACTATATGCGTTGAGTTTGGTTAGATTAATTTTTCCACATTATTCGGTTGCCGCTTTGCAGAGGTTGGTTGACCTTGACCATTTATTGGAGTTCTTTGCTAAATATTTCTGGGTCTTTAGGTAACTTGTCTGCTTTGTCTTGGTTGCGCTTTTGATAACTAATCCAGAAAGGAATTTCTTACTTTACCTGTTATTAGGTGACTTTACTCTTGCCATTGTTAGGTGTGACTTGTAGGAGATGCTCCTCGCCTACCCCTTCCTATAAAGTCTTTTTGCTGTTAAAGGACTGTGAGAATGATTTTTAGCCAGCTATTACTGTAATTGATATACGAACCTCTGTTGTTTTGAGCGTCATTTGGAACATTTTCAGTTGACATCAGCAACAGTCTCTATTTGAGGTGAAGATCTATTTGATGCATGTACCATGGCTGTTTATATTACAAGTGGGGTACCTCAGACTTTATTTGTCAAGTTTTATTTTTGGGGGTATATTCAACCGCTAGGTCTTGGCTGGGATGCATTGCTAAATAATGTTTGAATTCTTGGTCACTGTATAAGTAGTGACTTTAGATGACCTTGGTGAAGTTTGAGAAGATTTGTCAACTGGTCAACAGGCTTGCATGTGAGTCAGCAGAGTCATAAAGGAGTTGGATCCAGTTATTAGGTTCTTTCACTTTTGTTATTGTTAATTGCAACTTGTGGGAATGGAAAATTTCAGTTGATGTGTAAAACTAATCCCGTATATTACTAATTTTCCTGCATTAGTTTTTTAAAATAATATTGAAATTTTAAAGTTAATATGCAATGAATTTAAGTAGTATTTGTTATTTCAGTATAAATGAAAAGACATTGATTATATATTAAATCAGAGACACTCTACAAAATAAGTTTCTTGTATGATCAACTAAAATTTCAGTAAATATGTATTACATAGGAAAACTATTTTATTTATAATCATAATAAAATTTATCTTTGTAAATAAATTATTTAAAAAATGATTTTAGCAATCAAAATGATAAAAATGCTGACAAATTATGCTTAATAGAACAGTAATCTTAAATATAGTTCAATTGCTTTACAATATTAGCAATTTTTATTTAGCAGGAATTTTTTGAATGGAGCTCTATGCCATATTTCTAGTGTTAAATTTTTTCAAATTTTCTGCTGTAATAATGAATACATAAGGAAGGATTAATGTTATATTTGAAAAAGTATGTAACATGTCATAAAAAGGGTAACTTAAATAATTTTTAATATGAAACAACTTCTGCAAAAATAAATATGAAACATTTTGGAAAAGATACAAGCAGTTAACATCTTAAATTAACCATAAGTTCCAAGTCCATTCATTGCTGCAAAGATCTGAAACCAAAATACATCATAGGGACAGTCGCTGAGACGTGTAGTCATTTGTTTGCAATTCTAAGTTTAAAGAAAATCAACTACTTTCAGGGCAAATTGTTAAGAAAGGAGATTGCTAATGCAATTTCTTGGCTTTAGAAAGCTACAGGACTGAATAATGTTTTAAAAAACTTTCAGGATTATTTTGTAAGTTCAAAGGATGTGATGATTCATTTTTATGTGCTTTTTAATAGTGATTTTTATAAGTCATTTTCTTGCAAAATATTGTATCAAAAATAATCTTTTAAAAACTTTTGAAATGTTGAACTATGCAAAAAAAGGTCAGTTATTTTTTATATTTCTCATATAATCATAGTTAAATTACTGCCATGTATAGTTTATAATAGTTCACAAAAAAAAGTAGCATATAAAAAACATTTCATAAAATAATCCGAAAGATATCTCTATCTGGAAGAAATAGGTAAATTAATTGCATTAGTTGTGGAGCAGCATTTTTTGCAAATTTTTTTTTAACAGGAAGGTGCATGGAAAAAACTTATTTTAACTAGAAGTGAAACTTGACACATAAGTACATCAAACTCGTATTTAATACAAAGGCATGGAATGCTGCTTTTACATAGTTTTGTAGAATGTTTTTTTTTTTTTTTAATGTGTATTGTAGACAGTTATACTGTTTCTTTTAGTTGTATGATAATTATAAGTTTTCCTTGTTACTTTTTATATTAGGCAGTATTATGAAGTTATTTCCTCTCTCTATTTCTCAAGTTCAAATATAAAAAAATTTAAGTATTGATACAAAATAAAAAGGTTATTGAATTGTAAAAGAGTAATTTAATATTTCCTGTATGAATCAAGATGAACTGATTTCAATGATTAAAAATTAACTGCTCTTTGAACGTTATGCAGTTTTTATTGATTAATATTGTTTTCAGTTACTACTTCATTTTGTAGTGCCACTTGAGTATAATGCATCATAAAGGACTCGGTATACATGGGAGGAGAAGGGTCTCGTGAAAGGTTTGTACAGTAGTTGAGAATGTGTAATATGATTTTATGTATCTGCCATGAAAAAAGCAGTTTTAAAATCCATAGCATTGTTGCATTTTTTAAAATCACAAATTTAATTTTTCAGGGTACTATAGCTTTACCTCCTGGCATGCGCTCAGCAATTGTTGTTCGTGCAGATGGTAGCCAATATCAAGTTTTCAATGTTGCTCCTCCTGGATTGCCGGCTAGTGGAGCTAATTCAATTAATACAACTTATAGGCTACAGTCACTGTCGGTAATTATAGTTTAGTATTTATAAATAATAAATTTTAATTTTGAGAAAATTTTATTCTTTCCATTAGCACTTATCAAGAAAAGGACATGAAGTGAAGGGTACATGAAAAATGCAAGTTTTGTGAGCCAAATAAAAAATTTGTTGGTCTTGCTTAGAATACTAAGAATTGAGTTATTGGAATATATTTTATTTGCAAGATTTTAAAAGAATTAAAATGCAATGGGCAATTTATTATGGATTATAAATGATTACTTCTTGGAAACAAGACATCATCAAATCAATGTCAAGAATGACATGATTATTAAAAAGCACTAATGTGAAGAATGGGCCTACTTTGTTGATCTTTTAATTATTATAATATTTTTATCAAGTTTAAAATAACTATGATTTAAATATCTTTCAAATGGTTAGCTGTCAGTGTTGAACCCCTCAGGGGTTTATATTCTTTAGCTAAATATGCTAATCAAGATCCTGGGATACCTAAATGTTTTTCTTTCCAATGAGGTTTGCTATCTTTGGTTAAATACAAGTGGTGCCCTCTTGGAATAGCATTAGGATCTCTCTGTTACCTTTTTCCCATTTTTTCCCCCCCATGTGTCTAGATCACAGTTACATCTTGTTTGGTGCAGCATAGCCGTACTTGGCTCTTGCCCCATTTAACTCCATCATTCTCTTATGTGAATATTGAACAGTATTTTGGATTTAATGTTTCATTCTGAAAAATATCTGTCGACAAATATAGGTACTATTAATTTGGAGATAATTTTCCATATTTATATTGCCTATATTTGCTGTAATGAGTTTTTTAAATATTACTGTAATTCATTTCACATTTATAAAAAAAATCTAGAACCTAAATAAATAGTCTGAGTAAAAACTTACAAAACATTAACACTCCAATTAAATTACTTTGTCTTCATAACCAATGTGAAAAGAAATATGAGTGACTTCATTTGAGCTGTGGGCATAGCTGAGTTTCTTTTGAAGTTTTATAAACATAAATGACATGGAACTGCACATAGGATGAAGAGTTCTACAGTGAATGTATAAGTAAGGGCTAAGGACTAATAGATTGAAGTTGTACTGTGAGTAGTCAAAGTATAAAAATGTCTGAGCAGCTCTTAAATTTAAAAGTCTTCATGTAAGATAGATTTATTGTATTCTGCTGAGGAGAAATTCATGAAATGTTATTTCTCATGTCAGAATGAGCATGAACATAATCAGCATATAGATGCATGATTGTGACATACCTGGAATAGAATCCTAAAATTGAAATTGAAAATATTGTTGTTTTTAAGAATAAGTCGACTAAACTTATCCTGAGGGACACATTTAGTGTATATCCAATTTGTCTATGAGTTTTGTATGTCTATAAAACTTTTTTGCAATCCATAATTTTGGGATCCTTGTACTAGCAAGTTGGTGAAATTGTGATCTATATCATATTTTATTATTAATTTAATTCAAAAAATGTATATTTGAAGAAATTTAATGGAAATTTATTTGGAAATGTTGAAGGACTACAAACAAGCACACATTACTTTAGCTTATTTAAACAAAGGGGGAAATTATAGGTAAAGTATTTTAATTACTCTAATTCTAGATGGACTCTTCTGTATGTAGAATTTTTTAATTGTAAATGTGTGTAAATGAATGAATAAAATGGTTCCTCTTTGAAATGTTTTTAATTGTTTAATTTAAAATGTTTGGTAAATTTAATGTGGCACAGTTTTAACTGGTAGAATGTCATTTCATTATGAATTTTATTATATTTTCTAAATTCTTTTTAAAAAGAAAGGCATATTTTAAGTTTTAAAAAAATGTTCCATATGTTTTAAAAATAATTTTAAATTTTTTTAAATTCATATTTAAACTTTCTTATATTCTTAGGGAAGTGTACCAGGTATTATAAGAACTCTTTCACATCCCCAAGTTGTATCTGTTCCTGTTTCATCTGCGACTGTGAAAACACTTCAGGTTGTAATTCTCATTTACTGAAATCATGAATAATTATATTTCCACCATGTAAATGTAATGTTAGATCATTAAATCTTTTATCGAAGTTGTTTTAAAATACTCTTTGTTTGACATTTGTGTTCATAATAATCCTTGCTGTTTTACAAAATAATAATTTATGGAATATTGAATTTTGAAGCAGATTTCAATGGCTTATATTAAAATTTTAAAAAATTGCTAAAGGGAATGAAATTAGTTTCCTTGTTTATTGAATGATCTTATATAATATTTTTGCAGTGAGATCTAATTTATTTGTACAAAAGGATTTTTAATATCCAATTAGTAATATTCAGTAGTTGTATGTCTGAATTTTTTCATGAACTTATTTAGTAAAATTGTCCATACTCAAGAATTAATTTTATCTTATCTAGTATATTTGTGTTTTTTTTTTTTTTTGGAAACTTGAGTTTTTTACAAGAAATTTGCCAAATTTTTTTTTTTGCCCCCTAAATCTCATTTACATTAAGTATTTGCATTCCTATAAGTAGTTTGATTATGGAAATTAAATTTATCTTTTAATTTTCAGACTGGACATGGAGGAATTGTTAGAACTATATCTCCTCAACAGATGGCAGTGACTCAGGCTAAAAGTCAGCAGGTAGGCTTGACGAATCTAATACTAATCTTTAATATTTAGAAGTATATTTTTTGTATAATGTAATACAATATTCAAAGCTTAAAAACTTTAAGATAAGAAGATAACTTTTGTTAAATAGCTCTTTTCTCTCAAAATATGATCAAATTTATTCTCAATAGGGTTGTAAAATTAATAGCTTGCTAATATAAATAATATCCATTTTGTATGTATAGTTATGCATTTGTACTAATATATAGAATTTTGATAAATCTTGGTTGATTTATTTGAAAAAATGTTGTGCATATATTTAAAATAATTATGAAATATTATTTTATTAAAACTAAATACATTTAAAACTACTGGTAATTGTCTAAGATGTCTTATATATGCAATATGAAATATACACTTGAAATTCAGTTGCAAGGTGGGTCTAAATGTTTATTTATATGTATTTTTTAATACATTTATTACTATATATTTTCTGAGAACATTTTTCAATATTTTTTGGATATTTGTAATGGAATTATACCTCAAACTATAGATAGCAAATCAATTTCGAAGGCTTTCAGGTTTTTGTGGAACATTTTGAATGATCCTAAAAAATAATACTGTTTAAAATGTTTTGCTAAAATTTGTTTATCGTGATAAATTGGTTTGTTGTCTGTATTTGTGGTTTGGTTCTAATTTCTTCAACTCTCATTTTAAAAGAGAGTATTGAAGATCTTGTTCTGATATTTATAGTTAAAACTTGTTTTTACTTTTCATCTTTAGCTTAATAATTATTCCAATTTGTAATGTTCTCTATATCAAGTTGGCTCCATAGAATGAGTGGGGGTAAGATTGGAAATCGATGTAAAGCTAATGTTTTTACATTTTTATTCGTTGCATGTCTCAAAGGTCACCATTATTTTTCACAAGGTTCTCATTTGTCTAATTAGGCATCTGTTATGTAGAACTTTTTCTGAATACATGGTGTTTTCATATGCATGATTGGAGTTTTTTTTTTTTTTTTGTGTTTTTGTTGATGTGGAATATTTTATTTAATTTTTGTAAAAATATATATGAATTTTTTAAAATTATATTTCTTAATTATATCAAAATGCATGATCGTTTTCACTGTTACAAAAATTCTAATTGTTGTTGCACTGTTGTGAAATTATGTTTTTTTTTAAAAATCTTTAAGTTAATTGAACTGCTTAGAAGACAGAAATATTTTTAATTGTCTTAAAATAAGCAAAAAAATTTATTAAAATTTTTTCATTGTGTTTGTTAACTTCTATTTTAAATAATTCGATATAAAAACCAACGTTTTTAAAAACAACGTTTTTATATGGTGGCAAAGTTTATTAAAGAAAATTATTGAAATATTAGTTAAAACTGTTGGTTATTTTTAACTTTAAAATTTACTTAAAAAAGAGACATTTGTGAGCGTATTAAAAATTCATAATACTCATAAAATCAAAACATGCATTTGAAAGTTTGTAAGCCATTCTATTAAAAAAAAAATGGGAACCAGATTTCAGAAAAAATTATTGTGATAAGACATGGTGCCAAATATTGGAAACTTTCTTTCTTGCTCATGATTATTGACTAAAAGTCAGCAACCCTTACTATCTCAGAGATAGTATCTCCCCTTTGTGAGTACAATAGTTTTACGAGGCGTCATGTGGTGTGGGGAGTGCCCGGTGTTCCCAGAGGGGGGAAATTTTTTTTTTCCTCAATCCTAAAAGCGCCTAGAGGAAAGAATATTTTGACTTATTAAAATTATTGAAATATTAGTTAAAACTTGTCGCAAACGTCTAAATATTGCATTGTTAGGCGAGTACGAACGATTCCCGAAATTTCAAAGCTCTAGCTTGATGGGAAGTTGGTTAAATTAACGATCGAAAATTTGATGACACACACACACCAAGTGAAATTCAGAAAAACGTTGTAAAAAAGTGTTCACACCAAGTATCTGCTATGTTAAATTTTCAAGTACTTTCACTGAAAAAGTATTGTGAAAAATGATGGTGTTTGAAAGTTTTCAGTAATTCTTTGCTTCAAACAAAAATTTTCTTTTCTTTTATTTTTTGTCAACTCAAAATCTCAGTGTGCCATTCTACAATATAAATTTCATATTGATTTATAATTGGTCTCATGATTTATGAAGCATTAATTTTTATAAGTTAAATGGTAGTTTTTATCAAAGTGTTAAATATATATTGCTAAGATAACTTAGTGCAGAATTTAGCACAGATTTTAAATTGCATTAAATTTAAATTTTATACTTAGTTAATGCAATCTATTAGAGAATATATATATATATATATTGTCCTTATTTGTGATATTCCATTGCAGTTGATGGAATAAGTTATCTTCTTAAAACTAAAACAAGGAGATTTATTTGGATAAATGAGAATGTTTTTTGCACTTAATTTATTGTTAAGGAGGTTAGATGAATTATTTGTTTGCATCGATGGTATTTTTTCATTCTGTTCTTTTTTTTTATTATTATTTTCCTTAGCATTTTTGAAAATTTTGCTGTTAAATGTATTTTTTTTTATTGTGATGTGAAATTTCTTTAAAAAATTTTTCTTCCCTTCTCAATGTCAGTAAAAATTATATATGTAAAACATGTATTTTTTCTTTTTAAAGTTATTAATGAATTTGATATAGAAAGTTATATTGTGTATATCAAAACTGCTTAAAAGTTTATGCCATTTATAAGTTGCATAGAAATATGAGCAAAAGCTTATAAATATAAATTATGTAATTTAAAGTTGTAAAATATTATAATTGTAAATATTCAATTATTAATTAGGAAACTTTTTTGAACAATATATATGTATGTAAACGTAATAATCAAGAAATTGTCCTTATATGTGTATCTATATAAACATAAGATTTTTCAACAAAAAAAAGTCCTTTGAGGAAATTTTAAGATTATTCGGACAATAATTGTGAAAAAAATTGCTTAAAGCACTTTCTGTAATTCTTAGTGTATTTCATCCAGATTATTTTTAAATTTTTAATTATTTTGAACATAAAATAATATAATTTTGTTAAAAAATATTTAAAAATGTTTTGTTTCTAGTGGAAGGAAGTAAATATACTTGGTGAAATATAAATTTCTTAGATATTGCAAAAACTGCATAAAAAGTTAAAACTTTTTGTATATTTGATACCAATTGTGTTTTGTTACAGTCTCCCCATACAGTGGTTAGTACTGTCTTGCAGCAGACAACTTCAAGTATTACAAGAAGTACTTCTTCTGCTACCACTTCTTCTGGTGCTGTAAGTATTTTTAGTTTTTTAAAAATTGTTTTCTATTATTTTGAATTTCAATCTTATACTGTTTTATCTCATCTCCGCTAATGATTAAATGTGATTACTTTTTTGAATGATATGGTTTATTTATAAATCTGTTGTTAAAAATTTTCAATGCTATGTATCAAATTTAGAATTTTTTCTATTGATTCTTCATTATATCTCAAGTATTATTGATTCCTGTAGTATAGCTGAATTTTTGCGGTTAATATGTACTTAATTTAAATAAATTTTTTTCTTTGTAATTATTTGTCTGAATAAATAATTGTTAAATAGCTGTGAAGTATGTTTATTTGTTACTGATTGCAAACAATGGTATTCTTCCAGTCTCATTGAAATGTAATGGGGGGGGGGAATTTGCATATCTGTAGAAGGTAATAGTGACATTGTTTTGTGTAAATTTTGATTAAATTTTTTTAAGAAGCAAAGTTGAATTCCCTCTCCTGAATTTAAAATGCTGTACAATTTAACTAATGTAAAAAAAAAAAAAAAATTAATAGTAAATAAATAAGACAAATTAATTTTACTTCATTGTATTTTTTTTAATTGGAAAAGTTTATACTATTTGCATTTAAGTTTGATTGTATGAAGAGATGTAAGTAAGAGATTTTGCAAAAGATTATAGCTGTGTTAATGTATGTCTGATTCCATCATTGCATCATTCAGATAATATATTTTAACCAGTTAATTTAGTGTCAGCTAATTCATATTTCAGTCCATTATTTTACATCTTGTAACTTTTTGTCTTTAAAAGGACTACAATTATACTGGATACAATCATGACTACTACTATGATTATTTGGTAAGTTTAACATTATGAACCATTTGCACCAAGTACCTCTCCCTCGTCTGTGTTGATCACTCGAATGCTTCTTTAGTGGATTTGGCAGTTCCACAATTCTCCTGCCACTTTTAGCTTTATTTTTAATTTTAGGGTGGTCTTGCCTT
Organism: Nephila pilipes; assembly: GCA_019974015.1. NCBI lineage: Eukaryota > Metazoa > Arthropoda > Arachnida > Araneae > Nephilidae > Nephila > Nephila pilipes. The sequence continues at coordinate 384,372 of BMAW01013352.1, forward strand.
TCTCTTAATTGCTTGCGCTTCTCACCATTTGTGTGCAGTCTAAGAAAACATTTTTTTTTTTTCCATAAATATATTTTCAAAAGGAAGTTTTACAAATCTGATCAAATTAAATGGTAACAAACATAGAAATTGTAATTTTTGTCAAGAATGAATAAAGTGTGTTTAAAATTCAGTTTACCTTTTTGCATCCATTGCACCATGTTGATATAGAAAAATTATGATCTCTCCAGTCTAATATACCATATTGAGTACTTAAGCTTGTAAGTTTTTTATTTTTAAAATCTTGTTTTAAATAATCATTGAACTGGATACATATGATGTTTGAGATTTACAACAAGTGGTTGAATTTTTCCTGTACAGATAAAAACACACACTTATGGGAAAATTAAAGAACAAGATTAAAAGATTTAATTTTTTCTAATTTCTTTAGTTTATAACTACCAGTATAAATCAACCTGAAAAACTTGACTGTTTTTCCCCCTTTAACATTCTATAGTTCTTGACAATTTTATGAATAGAAATAATATGTATGACATCATATTATTCATAGCGTCAGACTATTTTTTTTTAGCATTTTTTTCTATGTTGGGCATTATATCAAGAAACATTTGGTTATGTTAAATGAATTTTTTTGCAGGAGTGATTGGATGCAAAGAGGCTAAAATCTTTATTTGAATAGTTCATGAGATTAACATATATATATTTACTGGTTTAAGTGTATATCAGGTTTGAAAACTAAGCAAACAACTTTATCCTGACTTATTTTACATTTGCTTTATGTTCTCTTTTGCAATACTGTGAAGTGCTCTAATTTTCTTGTAATAAAAATCTTTAATTTGTGATATCTTTATTTTATGTTTTACTTTGCAGAGTTGCATAAATTTGAGAAACAATTTGTGTATGAAGCTGTGTGTTTATTAGGATGACAGTTTGTTCTTTCTAGTATCTGGAAATTTTAAAAAAAAATCTTAATTTTACATTAAAGGTTGGATCTAAAAATATAATTGCATTAAGTTGTTTTATTTAAAGTTTAAACTTATTAGAAATAAAATAAAGTTCTTTTTGGGGTAAAATCAATATTATGAATTTTTTTACATTTTTGTTGACCACAAAATATAAAAATTGCATTTATAATGTTCATGTAATTAATCCCTCCCCCCTTCCTTTAAATATGATATCTACATTCAGGAAAATTAATATGTATTTAAGGATTGCATGATCAAATGTGTGATTGTCAACAATAAGATAAAATAATTTATATCTTGGAAGTATTTCTGTCAAAGAGTTTTTAAAAAAATATATTAACTAAAAGACACTCTTAGTGTATATATTTGATCCAATTTACTTGGAAATTTGTATATTTGGAAATTATGCTCTTTTCGAAATGGTTTCATTACTTTTTAAAAGAGATCTTATGTGTATCATTTGGATAAAAACTATGATATATAATATCCTCTGTTAGATAATAAATAATACTTTAATGTTTAATTATCATAATTTTTTTTTAGATTATAGATAATTGAACTCAATGCTGTGTCTAAATGCAAATGATTCAAGAACTATAGCTTTAGTTTAGTTTTATCTGTAATAGTTCTAATGAACAATTTACTAGGCATTTTTTTTAACATGGAGATTGCATTTGGGGGATTGTATAAACATAGGATTTTATATTTATATCATGTTTCATTTTATAATTAAGAATATTATGTATATTAAATGATCTCATCATTAATCAAAATCATTGATAAATGAGTGTAAAATTTTGTAGTTTACAGGGTTTTTTTATATATATATATAGACTAGAAAATGTATTTGCTCTCAACTGTGTTAGCCATAAATTTATAAAACGAGTTTTTGAAGCTTACATTTTTTATATTTATTTAATCTGTCATTTTCCACTCTCTCATTAGTGTTTAAATCAGAAAGAAGTTAGTATTCTGGTGCAAGTCTAATGTTATATTATTTTTTTAATTGTAATATATTCATTATTTTTCACATCCGTAAATTTTGCCTTAGAAAATTGACTAGATTAAAAAGTACTTTTCATCATTTTTAAAATTACTGAAATGTTTTGAAAATGACATTTTGAGTTATTGTTTTTTTTTTGAAATTTCTTATTGTTTTTGTCTGCAAAAGCAAAGGTACTTAATAAAGATATTCGTGAATTTATTTTTTATTTAAAAGTAAACCATTAAAATTAAGAAATTGTGATGAAATTTTTTAAGTTGTAAATTATATTATTCCATATTCACATTTGAAATTTATTTGGATACTACATTATGTAGTATCCAAATAAATGGATAATACATACATATTGATCAAATTTATTCTAGAATTTAATAGGGGGGGGGAGAAGATTTTTACAATCTTTTTTAAAGATGCATTCCAAAAATTCATAAGATACGGTATAACAGCCATATAATTGTGGACATCTATATTACAGAAAAAGAAGGGGGAAATGAATTTATATTGACCTTGTGTAAAGCTGTGTAATTGTTGAATTTAAATATCCTTAGAATAATTGTTTTATTTGCAAAAAATAAGTTGATGAAATGTAAACTACACAACATTCTTTTTTTAAAAAAAATAGGAAGAATTTTAGGAAAATTTTTATTATATGTAGGTAACTGAAATAGGTGTGCAGGTAACTGGGAGGTGTAATGCAAAGGAATACAGATTATTTTCCTGTTTTTATAACGCACATTGCTTTTTGTTTTTGCTTTCTTCACAAAATATTGACATCTATTTCCTTGTGCTGTCTTAAAATTTCTTGTCAAAAATATCAGCTGAGAATTTTTTAATTGTTTGTTAGTGTGTATGAAATCATATACCTTATAAAAAGTAATTAATTTCTGTTATGGAGTTTGTTATATTTTTAGAGTGGACTTACTCAATTGAATTATGTGACTTTCTTCTAAAACGCATTTTACATGTAAAGTAAAATGTTTGAAAAGCATTTATTCTGAATGTTGATGGCTTTTTTTTCCTTTTAATTTTTCCTTTCTTTAATGGTAAATTTAAATTTATCTTTAAATTTTTTTTTTATTTAATGATAATTTTCTTTTCTTTTAAAAACAGATGTTATGTACAAATTTCTTATTTAATGATTATATTTGCTTTTTCACTCCCACATTGAAATTTATATGGGAAAATATAATTTCAGTGATATTTTGTAATGAGATATTATTATTTTTCATGATTGTTTACTATTTGTGAGTATATGTAATAGAAATGTAAAATCATGAAATTATTTTAGTTTTAAAAGAAAATCTTGAGAATATTTGAAACTTTCAATGCATGTGTGTTAAAAGAATTTTGATGTATATTTTATGTTTTAGTATTTTGGAGCTGTATATTAAGATATTTTTAAAAGTTTTAATTATTTAAATTTACCAACATGTATTTTGAAAGTCTAATGTAATTATCATCTAATCTCCCTGTAGTTTCAATAGTCTAATGATTAATAGCTGTGGGGTATCATTATCCAAGAAATAAATTATGAAATTTTATGATATATCTGATGATCAAAATCTTTTAATTTTGAAAGTTTTATTTACTTTTGTTCATTAGATGTCTCCCAACACAATTAAAACAAAGTGTCAGAATTTCCTCAGTACACTGATCAGGCTGGCTGGTGATGAAGCAACAAAAACTGCATCCAATGTGAAAAAGCTAATACAGAACCTCATCGTGAGTATTATAGAAATAAATTTTCATTTATTTGTCAATTTTATTCTTATTTTGTTCTCAGCTGATCTTTTATATTTTTTAAGGATGGTATCATTGAACCTGAGGAATTTTCAACTCAACTCCAAAAAGAATTACAATCTAATCATCAACCATATCTAATACATTTTCTAAAGGTAAATATTTTTTGTTTATCTTGCATTTGTTAAGAAATATTTTTTCGTTTTTTTATGTGGTATTTTCTTTACTAATTTATAGAAAAGTCTGCCTCATGTTCGACAAGCTCTGATGACAGGTGAAATGACAATAGAAGGGATCCGTCCTCCACCTATGCCAGTTTCTATGCAGAGTCTTGTTCCAGTTACTCAGGTACATAAAAGTTCACATGTATATAATGTTATTTATTACAAAGCCTTGTGTGCCTCTGGCTTGAACTGAACCTGATGAGTTAAGAAATCAAACTGAAATCCAATCGAAGGGCAAATAGTAATTTAAGAACTGCAAGTTTTTAAATAAACATTCATCCCTTATTCTACATTTATATTTAAGTGTAATTAGAGTTAAGAAATAAATATTATTTCAAAATTTTATCTTAATGTTAATTTTTTATGTAAAATTTTTAAATTCAATCTTATTTGAATTTATTAGAATTGTTTTCACTTTGTAATTGTTTTTTTTTTAAACAAAATTGGCTTATGAAACTACAATATTTTTACTAATTTTTTGTTGACTTGTAAAATTTCTTTCTTTAGAAATATGTCTCCTCTATTAGAAAATTTGTAATGTTAAAGGATTCAGTGTGGATTCTTTACTGCAGCAAGGTTTTTATTTCATACCATTGAGTAACTTTGATATTATGATTATTGAAACAAAATCACTTATATTTTTCTATTTGTTTTTATTTCCATTTTTTTTTAATTGATTGATGTCAATATTATAGAAATTTTATTGAAAGAAGAAAGGTATTATTTTATAAATGTATTTGTTTCTGTATTTTAAGTTTATTAGCATATTCATTTTTCTTTTAAAATTTATTCACGACTTTTGAAAAATCATGTGTAATATATTTTTTAATTATTTTTTTCTGAGTTGGTATGGTAAATATCATCAAATTTAAACAGATTTCAATTAAAAACTTCTTGATTCAACCATGAAAAAATGTTCTAATTAGTTAATATACTTTTTTAAAAAAGTTACTACCGAGTATAAATACTTAAACAAAATGAAAATAACGTGGGAGAATAAAATTGTTATAAGAACATTATTAAGATAGAAAAGCAAATTATTATGGATAGATTTTTTTAATGTTATCTCCTTTTAGCTCTATATATTTTTCCACGCATTTCTCCAATTTTTTTAAGCCATCTAAAAAGTAAGGTTTCAGAAGATCCTAAAAATAGGCAAAAGTTTGGGCAATGACCTCTTGATTTGACTAGAAGCTTATTCTCTGCCAAGCTGTTTTTTGAAGTTTGAAATTTTAAGGTCGTCCCTAGGGGACCAAATCTGATTAATCCAGTGTATGCTGTGATCATTTGAACTTTAATTCCAAGATTTTGGTTATCAAAACTGCACAAGTGTGCATCTGTGTATTGTCTGGATAGTGGGGAATCTTTTTCTTTTTCAAATTAGGACATTTTTTTTCTTGATTTCTGTTGTCATATCGCGGTAATCATAGGGAATTACGTTTTCCGATATGATCATTGTACTTCGTTCAGTTACGTATTGCTATTGATTCCAAACTTACTCTGTTAATGTGGCTTTATTTTAAAAATAATTTAAATGCTGGCGCAGATGGAATCTTGCCTGTAAACCAATTGTTGCCTTATAAAGTAGGCCTTTGATAATTGAATTTAAATTAATGGCACATCAACAGAAAAAGACTAATTCTAATTATTTAAAATCACTATTTTATTACAACATTAAAGTCTCATCACAATCTAATCAGATCTCCTTTATATCTTGAGTTTGCATTGATGCAACAAGACAGTTACAAATGCATCCAATGAAAAACAACTTCATATGGCGTAATAGAAAAACACCGTCGAATGCAAATTTCAATTCCTGCCAGATCATTGGAATGGCGA
>BMAW01013352.1:392291-415236 GCA_019974015.1 Nephila pilipes
TTGACATCTTTTTATGACGAGGGAAAAATCTGAAGTCCACGCAAATGTAAACATCATTACTGCTACTATTCGGTTCACAGGCTAACACTCCTCTGAAAACACTACATACGCAAATATTTTGAGTAGTATACCTTTATCTCTAGTGTCAAAGGTCATATAAAGGAATTAGTCGCGACGCTCCATTTCTTTGTTTTGGGAGGCAGTATTAGCTATTTGTTATCGGCTTACAAGACAAATGGGTAGCAATCTAGAGTTCAAGCCTGCTCACAGTGGGCTATGTTTCGTTTTTATTAATGTCACACTAGAAGCAACATGCTGTTGACAACGGTCTCCGTAATTTGAACTCCCGATCCACTTCGAGCTGGCATCCCAACTTCTAAGTACACCACGCCGGAGGACTTTGGGCCCCGAACAGATTTAACGCGGCATCATCCCCGCTACACGCATGGTCTTGCTGCCAAAGATCGACCCCGAGAACGAAAACCGGCCAATTAATTTAATCCGAATCATGACCACTAGGCTACCGCCATTCATGGTGAACTAAAACTTTCGCTCTATAGATTTTTACTAGCTTTTCAGTGCTAATTTTACTTATACATACTAAGATTGATCAAAAAGATATTTCCAAACCTATATATGTCAACTTATCCTTCACCAATACCCGCCATTTCTAAAATTTACTGCATAAATATCATTCTTCAAAACACCCCTGGAAAATGAACAATAGTGAACAAATAAGTATCCTTAGATCTTTGACTTTCCTGCACTTTAATCTAAAGGCTAAGCCATATCCATATGAACACTTCAAACTAAAAGATTGCCACCTAACCTGCATCCTGAAAATGCCGATAAAGTGGCAAATTCCATAAACAGGAAAACATTTTCACTGAGAATAAATAAAATAATCTAACACATTGAAGATGGAACCAATCCAAGTGGCCATATTCATGCAATTACCCCATCAAATCTAAGGATTCCAAGATTTGGAAAACAGCAGTGTGATATTATCTTGAAAATCTGATGGGGCTAGTAGATACATATATGGCTGAAAGAGATATTGTAGAAGTTCTTTAACAAAGTTTCACCACATTCAGTGTAATATAAATTATAATACATATGTAATTAATCATTTATCTTCACACAATAATTGCTTCAACAAAACTGATATAGTGAACCTTATTTTGGCTCAGAGGTTGCATTTTGATTCAACAGTAATATCAGTTATACAATCAACAGAATAGATTGTGTTCAGGTTTTGAAAAGGATGGCCACTTTCCACAAAAATTTAAGAGAAGAGATACCAGAAATCTCTAAAGCATTCAACTGAAAATGAATGTTTACAGACATTGTAATACTAATTTTAGAGCAAAAGCACTGATTTTATTGCAAAAATATCACATATAATTAAATTAATTTAAAATAATTAGCAAAGAGCAAATAAAATTATTAATTAAACGTATCTTACCAAATAAGCATAATTATATTAATTTTTAAATAAGTATATAGTTGTTATAGGAATTAAATTCCATTTCTAAAATTACTGAAATGTTAAATGAATGAACAATACAAGGAATAGTTCTAATCTTTTCCACAAGTAACAACTAACAATGACAGAAATAAAAGTGCCCAATATTCATTATAGGTAGAAATTTTCAGGCTCTGTTTAACTGGCAATTTTATCAGAATAGGTTTAACATAAAGATATTTCCTTTGCTTTCCATTCCCACTAATTGTCAGGAAATAAATTAAAATTTGAAACTTCAAGAATACATTTCATCAAGAATAACATTTACCAAAAATGAAAGGAAAATTAACAATAATTTTAATGAATCTACAAAATAGATGCATGAACTTTTGTTGCTCATTAAACAATCCATGTTCCGGAATTTATTTTTGCTTTAAGAGTATACATATAACTTTTCACTAAAAGTTTCAAGATTTTTATCTTATATCAATAATATTTAAATGTATGAGTTTAACTAGACGTCAAGTGATTTCAGAAATTTTTGTTGATACAGGCCAGAGAATTTTAATCCATAGATTTTGTAATGAGCACCCAGCACCAGGTCCAATCAATTTTGGTTCACACTGCCTAGGATCGCTACTAGGTAGAGATCATACTGAACTAAGATGTCTTTGATTTCTTCTTAGAAGCTTCATCAACATCTAAAAGCAATATTAAAATAATACATCAACAAGCAAGTCTATTTTGATTTATTTAAATGATTCAAGTAAGATGTCAGGATTTTCATTTTATATAACAATCTAGTAAAACCCAGAATTAACCCATGCAACGAAAAGATTCAAATGTTATTCTTGAAAAATGCTTAATGAGTATATTAATCTAATCTGCTACATTTACATGTTTCTATAAAATAACGAAAATATCTTAAAACACACACACATTCACAAAAAGCAGAACAACTTTAGAATAAGCAATACGTAACTGAAACGAAGTACAATGAGCGTTTCCGCGGAGAAAATTTTTGGGGTAGACCTGAGGCTATCCGTGAACTATTAAAAGAGCTAAGTGATGAAGAAAATTATATTTCTGAAGATGAATGGAAAATGAAGATGGTTTTGAAATTCAAAATCACGAATTAACAGATAGCGATAAAGATGAAAATGAATTATTGTTTGAGAGTACAGATAAAGGAAAAACAAACCCAGGAAGATAGAAAATAAAAATTGAAAATTTGAGGTGAATGCGGAAGTATCAAAGTGATTGGGTTGAAAAAATCTCAGAACTTTTTTTTATTCCTGTGAGAAAACTACAATATATTTCCCTGAAAAATTCAGCTCACTGGTAAAGATAAATCCAAGTGGACACCTGTTCCGAAGTGAAGCAACACAAGAACAGCAGCACGAAACATTATCTAATTTACCCAAGGTCCAAAGAATTTAGCAAAAGAACTTAACAGCCCCCTAGAAACTTTTAACCAATTTTTTACTCCACAGATGCTAGAAAAACTTGTTTCGCATACGAATTCAGAAATTTGAAGATATGCTGAACAAAAATTTTCAGTATTAGAAATCTGTATTGATGAAATTAAAACATTATTTGATACAACTTTATGCGGTACAAAGCTGGAATGAGTGAAGTGAGATTCCGCTTTTTACTGAATTGTTTATGTTGTGATGCAAAAGAAACTAGAGAGGAAAGAAAAGATAACGATAAATTTGCACCAATCAGAGAATTTTGGGATGAATTATCAGGAAAGTACAGATTCTTTTAAACCAGGATCGTATGATACTATTGAAGAACAATTATTAGCTTTTCGAGGAAGGTGTCCTTTTAGAATGTACATACCAAATAATCCTGCTAAATATGACATTAAAATAGTAATGGGGTGTGATGTATAGGAACAATTTATATGGTTAATGCAATACCTTATTTTGGGCTCTTGTCAGATCAAAGGTTTCCCTCTTTCTTTGTTGGAGAATTAACAAAGAGCGTTCAAGGGACTAATAGAAATATTACAATAGATAATTGGTTTATTTCAATACCTTTAGCTGAAAAACTTTTGATAAAGTCAATGAACTTACAAACAAAAGAGAAATTCCTTCTGAACTTTTAAAGTTAAGTTCTCGAACTGTTGGAACTTCAATGTATTGTTTTGACCAAGCCAAAACTCTTCTTTCATATAAAACAAAACCAAATTCGTGTGTTATTCTTCTGCCTACATACCATGAAAAACCAAATGTTAAGAGTGTTATCGGTGAATGAAAACATTCTGAATAACACCCATAGATGGCGCTGTGTATTCCAAGGTATTTGGCACGTTGTGTTGGCTGGAATATCCAACTTGAGCAGTAAACGAGCTTCGATGTACAAAGGCCAATAAGGATAATGGGGGAACATATGGAGTTTACAGTTGAAAGAGCCATAGATTTATTATATCTATTACTTGAGTCGTGTGTGTCTCCCTTTTTAGGGAATGTGTCGCGTATGAATCTAAAGTTTCTTTTCTACTAGTATTAAAAGCGTTTAAGATTAAAGATGTAAACTTTATTTATTTTTATAAGGGAAAATAATAATAGTAAAAAATAACAAGAAATAAATAATAGAGGAAAAATTATAGTGAATAAAAATGTTAAACAGTAAAAAGAATGAGGAGAGTTGCGAGGCATTTATCAGCGATAGCACTTTGAATTGTTTCCATGTATTATTTTCGAAGATACTCACATTTAATTTATAAAAACAATATAATGATTATTATTTAACAGCTTACATAAATACATTTAATTAGTTTAAATGTTGTAAAACAAAATATGAATATTTTATGCCAAAACTAAACTAACTGTATACTTAAATTTTATTTCTACTAAATAGACATATTGCTATGTATTCTATTAATCATAATTTTTCCTTGTAATTAAACTTACTTAAACCTTATGGGTAACTCCTCATTTTTTCAGAATTTCAAGCAGAAATGAAGTATAAGTAATTGAGGAAAAACTAGATCTTTTTCAGTCATATTTATTTATTAAAAAGTCATCTCCCCGACAAATATTGTTCAATATAAATTTTTATAGTTCACATCTTTTCGTTTTATTGCCTTAATAGTTAAATTTGGAAAATATATATTATTATCATAATACATTTATTAAAAAAAATCCGGACAGTAAATTCTATTTCAGGTTTGAAACTTTTATCTTTTGTTTTGTCTTTAACTTTTCAGGTTTCTTTTTATATAAAAATATTTTTTTTTCCATATGCTACGAACAGCACTTTCTGAGTAAGACCACAGTACCAGAGAAAGTTCGTTTAGAATTTGAAACAAATCCTTTTTTTATTGATGCCTGTTTCCAAAGAATAAGCAATTATTGATGTAAATAAGAAATTAATAATCTTTTCTTCATTAAATACTTTGATTGATTTTGTGCTTATTAACATCGAACGTAGGAGCACCACGAGGGCTTTTCATTATATTTTTAAATTCTTATTTTATTATTCAGAGTGAATTAGCAATATGTAATCAAATGTTGAATGAACACAAGACTCTTGATTGAATCTCTAAGTATTCAAAAATCGTTTTTTCCTCGAACATGGTGCAAGCAGAACGTTGCGAAAGTTTAGAATTGACCTAGCAGGAGGCAACGAATAATTTGAAGCTTTGGGGAGGGGGGAATAATAGGATACTTTCTCAAGTTTTAAAAACCAGTAAAAAAAAAAAGCGGGTTTCCTCACTCCTGACGATTTTTTCACTAATAACTTTACGATGGATTAGCGTGTAACACCCATAGCGATTCAGATCAAATCAGTTGGATATTGCTCGTCTTTCTTTTTGAATGTTGAATAGATCCATTTCTTGTACACGTTACTCAGTATAAAGGGTGTATTCTTTATATTTAGTGTTAAAAGACACTGAAATATTGCGCAAGCAGAGAAACGAGAAATTTTGGAAAGCTCTTAATTCCAAAGTTAACAAAATTTTATTTTAAATGTATTTTACCGTCTATTATTGACGGAAGAGCACTTTGGAAGATGTCTGAGAGAACCATCTGTAGTAGAAGAAGCAATTAAAAATAAAAGTGACTGACATTATTTTCTGATAAAGTTTACATATTCTTGAACAGGACTCCATAATAACTGTATGTGTTACTTATATATAATTATACTAATATTCTACGAAGTACTGCATAAAAAGAAATTTTGTTATCAAATGCATATAAAATTTAAAAAATTCAGTATAAAATGAGTAAGATACAATGTCACACGGGAAGGCTTCAAGATTTTTTTAAGCTACATGTTCGACTCTTTTTCTTGTCAACCAATTATCTTTTCCCTTAATGTTTGAAAGATGCCTTTGAGAGAGCCACCTGAAGTAGAAGAAACAGTTAGAATTAGACCTCACAATTTTGAATCCCAGTCAAGGGGCGAGGAGCACACTTGTGATCTGAAATTTTACTCTCCATACTTCTACACCACGCCAACGTGAGAGCCTCTAAGGGCCGCGGTAGTCTAGTGGTCAAGGCCGTGGACTAGCGGCCGGCGGTTTTCGTTCAGTCGCGGGTTCGATTCTTCGCCGCCAAAGTCCTCCCGTTGGCGTGGTGTGGATGTTAGGAGAGGGGGTGCCAGCTCAGGTATCGTCCTCGTCACTTGACCGTGGTTCAAAATTACGAGATCCGTCGCCAACAGCCCTCGTGTTGCTTCTAGTGCGACGTTAATAATAATAATAAAAAAAAACTAGACTTGGAGCCTCTACAGATGTAACGTACTTCAATTCCTCTAAATGGCGGTTTTCTACGAAATGAGGACTCGAACCCTGGGCTCGATGGAAAAAATTGTCATGACCTTTCGGGTACAACGAGCAGTAATTATGTGAGAATATAATGAACAAGGAGAGAAATATTTTCAACAAAATATATATTTCGTTTCTCTAAAATTTACAACCAATAGACTTACTTTTTTGTAGTTACATATGCGTTTCTTCATGTTACTTACTTTTGTTAAGACAGTCGGAAAATTGAATCGGTAGAATTGTTATTCCAATTCCGAATCCAGGGTGGGTAATGATGGACGCATTTGTGACATCTGCATCATTACTTAGGATCTGAGTCATCGGAACTCATCGAATGCTCATCCAAGAAAGAGTTAGTTAAGAAAAATCAAAATAGTTTATTTCGTATTATATGAATGACAACAATTACTATGAATGTCGATAGATTATTATCTCGTGACCGGAACCCAAGATTGATTATAACTGAAATTTCAACTTATCTCAATAACAACAAAATTGGATCTGAGTCGAGATTAATATTTATAAACAGAGTGTGAAAAATATCAGCTTTCTGATGATCACGTAACTTTCCTACACCAATATCATACGCTCTCTTATATTACTAACATTCAATCTCCTGCAATATGTTAGTTTACATAAGGCACAGTTTACACAATGCGTGGTTCTTAAATCAAATAACGTCAAAATGTAACCCAAAAAGTTAGCTGAAAGGGAAAAAAAGCTTGAGAATTAAACCAGTTTTATTTTTTCTATCGCGTTTCACACAAATTGTGATATTTGAAAGACTTCTACAATTGAAAATTATGTATCGTTGCTTTTTCGAATTTAAGACATCTTTTGCATTTTTAGAAAACTAATTTTCAATCTTTCAAATGAATCAGAATTTTTTTTTATTCTAATTTAAATGAAAAATACTTATGTTTAGTTATAATATAAGGGGGAGGGGACCCCTCTGATAAACCAAAAAAAAGTTCAATTTTGTTATGGTAATACTGTTTTATGTTAGATAGCTGTTCTGTTAAATCCAACTGCAATAGATATTCTTTGAAAATGTTAAATGCTTCTTATGTTAAAAAGTTATTCGAGGACTTGGTTAGGAAATTGAAAATATCCGATTTTAATTTTCAATAATAATAAAAAAAATGCGAATGTTACGGATTATAAAGTGTGAAGTTCTACACTGATTAATATATTACATAGATTAATTATCGATTAATTTTACGTGATTTGTTTTCGTACACCAGTTACATAAAAATAAGTTAAATGAAGCTCCCCCCCCCCTGTTACTGAATGAATCATTTATGGTCAATGAAATATTTGTTACAGTAATCATTTGGTAAAAATTTATTAAGAAGGAGGGTTAAAAATAGAGAAGGATCGCTGGGGTATCCAGGGGGTGCGTCACCCGTCTTCATCAAAGGCGGTAAAATCCAAGGGAAATAAAGAGTACAAGGATGTCTTGGTGTCATGTATTTGCCTAAAAAAGGGCAAGTTTCTGAGGCGATAAAAACAAAATATAACAAGTGTAGAAGGAAAAAAAACATGCAGGGATCATAGGTATATTTTATTTTTCTGTGATTATCAGCTGATAACATCAATGACTGGGCTTCGAAATGGTTATATTTTTAACGAATGTCCAAAGCGCATTTCCACAGGATTTAGTTCAGTTTTCTTTACGGAAAACGTATAATAATTTTGAAGAGATTATGAGATTGAAATGCAAAAATATTAATTGATCTATATAATATTTTGATAATATATTTATTTAATAAAAATTTAAAAATATATAATGTATACTTATAATTACATTTATAACAGAAATAACTTATTGCAAATATAATGTTTATTTACAAGTTCAAATGATGTTGACCTCGAAAGATTGAAATTTATTTCCAGTTTTTTGCTACCATTATTCATTTATTTCTTTTCCATTCTTCTTTATATGCTAATATTCTCAAAGAAAAAAAACCACAGTTGATTGAAGCAATATTTTTGTGTTTTGTTTCTTTCATATCAATACTATGAATATTACTGAGCAGTTAGAAATTTTATCTTATGATTCTACAACACATTACAATAGAAATTAAAATATGAAAACAATACAATGTAAGCAATGTGAATTATATGGAATTCAGCTTAAGTAAGAGTATTTTATTAATAATTTTTTCAGTTTCTCTAGACTTAAATTTTATGAGATACTTAATTGAATTTGGAAAATAATAATAAGTAAATAAAAGACTTGTTTTATATTTGATTTTATTTCCCTGTTTAGTAAACTAAATGTTTTATTTTTAACTAATCTGCATTTTTTATACTATCATTTATTGATCTATTTTTGTTCATTTTTAATCATGTTTGCAAATTTTTAATTTCGTAGAAGTAAAACAGAAAGTTGCTTGTTTCATACCTTATGCTTTCACTATTCTTATCCTTAATTAACTCTGTAATATAAAGTTCCGCATCACTTTGAACCCCATGTGTATTCTGCATACAAGTTTTTTTTTTTTTTTTAAATTTGATTATCGTGCCAATTCATTAGATTTGATTTTGTTTTATTTTATTTATCTTTGAAATTAAATGAATTATCATTAAATATATTATTGGTAAAACTATATATATATATATATATATATATTGTAAAAGGCTAGCTGGTTTCACATAGTCAAATGTAGTAATTTTGAAAAAAAAAAAAAAAATTAAGAAAAGTTATATTTTGTACTAACCTGAACATTTACAAGATGTTAGTTTTACACTCTGTGGTATTCATGACTTCATTTTTATTGCAGACTGGAACCCTGAGACCTGTTCTTGCTCCTACTACACGTGGAATTGTTAGCACTGTTGGAGGAAGTGCCTTAGCTGCTCAACTTTCTCAGCCACTTGGCAATACTATTTTAACTCAGAGGCTTATTTCTGTGAGTATTTTTTCCTCTCAACTTTTCAGTTTTTGTTCGTTTCCTTATGTTCAGTATTTATAAATTTGTGAAATTATATTTCGAATATTTAATAAGGATTACACAACTAGCATGCAGATGTGTTTTGATTTTTTTTAGTTGACAATAAAACTGAATTGAAGTTCAATAAGGATTGAAAGCAGGCTTTTCAATCTGTATTGAATATATTTTTTATTTGAATTCCAAATAAAATATCATAATATAATTAATGTAGTTAATGCTAATTAATTTTCTTTATTACCAATGCATTAGATACTGAATGATCTTGCTTCTTGGCAATGTGTATCAGTTACGTTGTGCTTGCTGGCTTCTTGTGTAAATGTCTACTTAATGAAGTCATTTTTAAGGCAGGGGGAAAAAACCCATTTATTACACATAAAATAATAAAAAAAATTCCTATATCTCACAATTTATTCAAAATGCAAAGCATATGACTGTTGCCAGTTTCCTCTGTAAGACATATTATCTAATAGTAATTTATAATCATTGTTATCCACAAATAAAATGTGCTTACTTTATTCAATCTATGTTAATATTTAGTTCAATTGAGGACAGTTCAAAAGCCAGAATGGTCGAAAGTTTAAATGAAACATCAATTTTAAAAAAATTGAAACTTTATTTGTTCTTCAGAAAATCCCTTATAACTCAGCGGCTTATGCCCAGTTCACTTTGGTTACATATAATGTTAGATTCTTCATCAGAATCTTCTCTGGATATATTATCTTCATTCTAGTTTTTCTAGGCTTTTAATTGAATAACTTTGAGGCATAGTGATGTAAAGGCAGTTTTGGCTAGCCTTTTAAGTGCAAGATTCTGGATGTATTGCAAGGAAGTAAAATTGATCTTTTTACTATACTTTATTTATTGTTAAAATTTTAATCTACCCTACCTGTTTTAATTTAATTTTTTCTCCTTATGTTTGGCACATTATGTCCCTAGAGGACTCTGTGCCAGGAATTCTAAACCACCAACCAGAGTTGTGAAAAAGTTGCACGATTGTAATTGTTCCAATAAATCATAAATTTTAGGTAATTTTCATAATCTCATCTTTTACAATTTAACAATTAAAACATCTTACCAATAGCTAGTTTGTTCGTCTTCTTCATAATCAATGTGACAGGATTTGCATAAGTGTCATGTATCTTACACAATTCTATTTTTCTTCACTCATTCACAATTTTTTTTAATAGCAGCTCTTTGGGGAGCATTTGTTTTATATGGTTTCATACATATTGGTTTTGATACTTCGATTTCTTTTAATATCCATTTTTGATAAGTTGGCACATCTTAATTCTGTGATGTGTTAAATGCAAAACAATCTATATTCATTCAACAATTGAACCAATTCTTCTATTCATTTTCAACTTATGAGTTAATTGTAATTTCACTTGTAATTTAACAAAACTTTTTCTTTAAACTTACTGCAAGGGGAAGTTTTTCCTTAAATGTTTAGATCACAGTTACTCCTTGTTTGATGCAGCACATCTGGCTCTTGCACCATTAAACTCCGCCATCACTTACTTCCCCGATATTCACCATAGGAACATGAGTTTTTCCATTTTTAACTTCCAATGAGCAGCCAGTGTCTTCAGAAGGATTTTTGATTATGATTAATGCATAATCAATAAACTTAGAGAATTGACAAGATTGATTTTATAATTAACCAATTTAGAAGTTTTAAGAGCTCAAAGCTAGATTCAGTTTATTTTTTCATCTATTAGGAGGTTACTAAAGGGTTCGTTTTCTGGAATTGACTGTGAAATATTTCCTATTATGGCTTAAGCAATATGAGGGAAGGTCAAATCATGTCCATTCAATTATGATCAACTAGCTGTGCCATATCAGGAATAATCTATATACTTATGTCTTGGCTTTTTTTACATTGACTTCATCAGCTTCAAACCTTCTTTTAGAGATAACTGAAGGCACATTTTGATTTCCAAAACCATATAATACATTGTCAGCAGGTTTGAGTTGTTCCCATTGAAGTTTCTAAGCAACTGAAATCTTAAACATGACAGGATCTCTTTGTATCAATTAAGACTTTTACTCCACCACAATGATTTTCCTTTACTTTCTTCAAATTTATACTTCTGAATTTTCACTCATTCTCTCATCAGATAAAGTTCTATCATTTCAATAATTATTTTCAGATTTAGAAACACAATTTTTAACTTCATGCCTTGTTTTATTTCACTTCCAGATATAACTGATTTTGGAAGTTGGTAGTCCCTTGAAACGTGTCCCAAATTATTACAGTTGAAGCATTTTTGTCCATCTCTTTCATTATGTGTAATAGGATTAATTGCAACAATTGGATCATTTTTAAAGGAGTTCGGGTCATTTGTTGTAATTTCCTTTTCGTGGTTGTTTATTTTTGAAAGTTGATTTCAAAATAAACTGTTCATCTCGCTTTTAAACTAAATCAATCTGGTGAATTGATTTTAGATTAGTCATCAATGAAATTGTCTTTTACTTTTTGAGACACTTTGCATTTTTTCTGATCTGCTATAATGTCGCTCATCTTCATAAAATTATCTGCCTTAACTCCATTTATCGATTCATTAAAAAACTTCTTAAGTCATATGCATAGTTTTCTATGTGTTTGCTACATTCTTACTGTGCATAAAAAAAATTTTGCAAAATTTTTCTGGTGTTAATTTGTACCAATTTTATAAAATCTTTTTAACTTTTTGCATTTTCATCAATTTCTCATACAGTTAACTGAGGAACATCATATAGCAATAAGCCAAACAAATCAGTAACCCAAGTATTTTCTTGTAAATCAGTTTGTTTGACCAAACACTTGAACATAATTAAATGGAGCTTATATAATTTTCTTCAGGATTAATTTTTGCATTGAATGATGAAGTTCTAACTTTGGCTTCATTTACATACTACTTATATTTTGAAAGCCAAGGAAATTTGTAAATCTACCTCCTGCTTCAATTTGTAATTTTTGTAACTCAAATTCTATTTTGTTTTCATTCCTTAAACTAAATTTTTTTTCATCTATGATCTTCAATTACTTATTTGCACTTTCAATTCTTCAAAATCTTTTTCCTTTCTTTAATTATCCTTTTCAACCATTTCTTGGTTCATTCTTCATCATACATTTGCTAAAATCATCTTTTCAAATAATTTTAAATTGCACTTCTTTACTTTACTGAAAAAAGACATTTTTTGCACTAATAATAAAGATATACTAATTGTCATATAAATTTGTTCCAATAATAAAATGAATGTCAAAGAATCTGGAAGCAAGACGATAATTGTTCATGTACAATTCATCCATAATATTGGTATTTTAATGAGTTAATTGAACGTTCTTATTTTACTGTGAAGTTAGTTTTTTTGAAATTCAAATTCTTTTCCTTTTGTTCCATAAAAGCTTATTGATAGGTTCCAAAATTATCCCACTTCTGAATTCTTTGAGACTCTTATGTAATTATCTACTTAATTTTATCCTTCAAAAGGTATTTTTAAGACAAAACACAAACATTTCTTAAACACAAAATGATAAACCTTTTCGTAACTTATTGAATATACGTCAGGCAACTTGTTCAAAATGTTTAACATTGTTAAATTTGCCATCTAGCAGTTGCTAAATTCCTCTGTAGACAGTTTGTCTGATAATTTATGATCATGCTAAGGCTAGGGTTCAAATAAAATATGTTTACATTTAATAAATTTATTCATTTTACTTTTTTTTTTTTTAACCTGTTTTTAAATTATTATGATTTAATTTATTAAATACATTTCTTTTTTATTTTAAAATACATTTTTGTAAAGACTTTTTTTTTTAATGCAGAATTTCTATGTATTTGCATTTAATTATATGGAATATCATTCTGATTTAATATTAAGTTACAAAACTTATTTGTAGTTAATAAAACATTTGTTTTCAGCCTCATGTTCCTCAAAGTATAACTAGACCTGTGCGACCTGTAACTATTGTTACCACTGTGGGATCATCTACATCATACAGTGGCTTAGTTCAGAGTTCTCCTGCAACGGTTGGAGCTCTGCAATCAAAAATTGTTTTGCCTAAACAAGTTTCTATTATTAAATCTACCTCAGTATCAAAAGAAAAGAAGCCATTTGTATCGGTTAGGTGAGTGAAATTTTGTGAGTGTGCACAGTTTTGTTCCTCTCTCGAAGATAATATCGTCCTGTAACTAATTTTTAAAGTATTATTTAAGAGCTTTGATCACTTACATTATTTCCATTGTAACATTTTATATATATGTTGAAAATTTTTAAATCATTATATATTTTCAATCAGTGAGAGTTAATTGAATACTGTCAGACCATGTTAACTCTTTGAAGATAGTATGCATTGAAAAGTATAGAGTTTGAATTTCCGTCATCCCTCTCACCAACAGTTGAAAAATAAAAGATGGAAAATCACATCGAAGTGTTAACATCTGGTTTAGTATCATGTGTCTGCTTTATACATGATTATAGTTTTCTTTGATAAGCAATTGCTTGTGATATCACTCCTATACATTGAGGTGTCAAAATTATTTTTCTCTTTGTAAAATTCAAATAAATCACAAATCACATCGTGACTTTCTGTTAAGAGTAGACATTAATATCTTCTTTTTCTTTCTATTATTTATGTATGAAAGTGACATATTCTAGTTTGGATTACTTTTTTTAAAAAAATTTTTAGAGGTTATTTTCAAGATTTCATGATTAGTTAGATTAAGTTTTGTCTAATTCAAAGAATTATATAGATTTTTCCTGTACAAATGATTTCCATGATAATTATAAATAATGTCAAAAGAGTGTGATTGTAAACAAAAATGTTATACGATCAAGGAAAATCTCAATGTTATCGAATGGATTTGAAAAGGTCAAGACAAGCAGAAATTGCCAAAGAACTTAATTTATCTGAATCTGTACTATATGGATGGTTTAAAAAATGAGGATAAACATGGTCAGTTTAATAACATTGATAATAATAAAGGAATTGGTTAAAAATGAGCCAAGCAAGAGATTGTGAATAAATAAATTGTTAGTATCATATCATCCATAAAGAATCGGCTGATAAAACAAATTCAGATTTCTTTAAATATTTCAGCATTCTTTTTTTTTTTCTTTATTTTTTGCTACAGGCTATTGATTTTTATGTTGTAGAAATAGCATACACGACCATAAATTGATTTTCTTGCACTAATCATTTAAATTTGTAATTTAATGCAAATGGGGGGGGGGGGTTACTGTGCAGAAAATTCGTCTCAATGTTGGAATTTGCATTATCATTAAATTTATATTAATACTGCAACTCGTGGTTAGATCTCATGGCTTGATAACCATGGATCCCTAATAATCCCTACTTAGCAGGCTCAGGCTGTTTTCTAACAGCTGTTTCAAGATCACAGTTGTTTGGCACAGCATGACCACATTTGGCTCTTGTGCCATTAAACTCCAACCGTCACTTGCACACAGACTGTATTTTCAAAATTAAATTCAAGAAAGGTATGCTAGAATTAATGTGCTAAATATTGATTTTATTAGTAGTGATATTTATGATCTGTTGTTGAGTATACCTTTGCATTTTAAATATTCTTTCTCTAAAATGTAATTTAATAACTATTATGTATTGCACTAAATAATTGCAAGATCAAATTGCCTCTGGTAAAAAAGTATAGCTATTTTCAATAGATTATGAAACTGTTTTTGGAATATTAACATTTATATTTGTTAATATATTTTTATCATTGTTATACATTTATCATTGCTTATATATATATATATATATATATATATATATATATATATATATATATATATATTTCTTTATATTTTTAAAGTTTTTTTTTTGTTTTTTTATTTTTTTAAATTTTTTTATTTTAACAAAATGAGCCTATTTCTTTTTTATATGTGAAATTATACTAGTTTTTTTTTTTTAAAATAAAAATGTTATATTTTTATAATATAGGGATGAAGATGATATTAATGATGTAGCTGCCATGGGAGGTGTTAACTTGGTTGAGGAAAGTCAGAGAATTTTAGCTACTAATTCAGAACTCATTGGAAGCCAGATTCGATCTTGTAAAGACGATAATCATTTTTTATCAAGTGCTCTTCATAGGAAAGTTTTACAAATAGGTTTGTTACAAGCTTGCGTTTTAGTATCTGTTAAATTCTAAAATTGTATGCTAATATTTCATGCAGCATAAGTGGTATTGCTATGCCTTTTTTTCTATTAATTCTGGTTATGGTGTTTCCTTTCTGTTTGTTGTTCAAATATGTGTATTCGTTAGTTTCGTTGCACAAATTTTTGGTCAAAATATTTTTTTCTTAAAACTATCATTATTTCTTTGATAAGTATGCTCATAAACAACATTTAAAATGTAATTTCTTTAGCCAAGAAACATGGTCTGGAAGAGGTTCGAAGTGAGGTAGTGGATCTTGTCTCTCATGCTGCAGAAAAACGACTTAAAACAATTATAGAAAAACTAAGTATATTAGCTGAACACAGATGTGAAAATCCTAAGGTAATTTTTGTAAGCATTCTTAATGTTTTACATGTATTAGTCTTCCTTTTTGTCAAAAATTCATTTTATTCTTGTTTGAGAAATATGTAAAATTTCCAATATATATGATTCCTTTGAATTCATTCTTTTGATAAAAATTCATTGCATAGATTTTCTTTTTATTATATTTTTTGATGCTTCAATTGAAAATTGTAATTTTTATGTTAAAATGTTAATAATTATTCTTGAGACTTGGAAAGAGAGAGGAGTTTCTTCATAAATAATGTATATTGCATGATGAATCCATCATAAAATATATAATTAAATGTATGCCAAGAGTGATCATAAGTTCTTATCAAAGTCACAGAAGAAGCATACTTGATTGATTTTTGACAGAGTTTTAAAGAGATGCATGTCGATTTTTCCAAAAATAATGTGGATGGGAGGGGGGAGGTGTTAAACATTTGTTTGTATATATGTTGAACAATTTTTGAAAGAAGGGAAGATAAGATGAAATAAATTATGTGTCCTAATTTTTTTTTCTTTTAGTTTGATTTGTTAAAAAAAAATAGTAAAATCTATAAGGGATGAATATAAAATTTTTAAATGCCATTTATTATGGATATTTTGTAATCCTTAGAATGATCCACGTTATGAAGTAACCAGTGACGTTAAAGCTCAAATCAAGTTCCTAGAAGAATTAGATAAGCTGGAAAAGAAACGACATGATGATCAAGAAAAAGAAATTTTACTTAAAGCTGCTAAGGTAATTTAATAATTCTTGCTTTTCCTATGCATATGATTTTGATACTTATATTCTCTAAACTAATGATGGTCTACCTTTTTGAGAAGTTGGTCAAATGTTGCTCATTATTTTGATTAATACTAACCCATAGGTCACTAAACCAGTGGTCTGCATCATTCAGAAAGGGGGGGGGGAGAGAGGTAAAAAGATTAATAATAATTTGAAAACACTGAAAATTTGTTAACAGAAAAACTAGACAGTTGACTTTTTTTGTTTTAAAACTTCCATTTTCGCGATTAAAGAGCAAAATATAAAGTTTATGGTATGGAAGTGAACCATGAATTTCCACACTAAGGGATACCGTGCAAAATAGCACCACTGCACTGAGTATTGAATGATCAAGGAATAAAGAATATATATATATTATAAAATCTTCATTAATGAACATTGTTACAAACATTTGTATGTTTAGTAAAGTTGATAAAAGCACATTGTGTTAAAAGTATGTTTAATTTAAATAGATATTATGCAATCCATTGTGGAAAACAATTTTTTCACATGAATTTGGGGACACGCGAACATAATTAAAAGAACGTTAACAAATTATTTCATTGATGTAAAATTATTTAGTAAAGAAACCCATATGTTTATTGTAACATCATTCTATTTCAAAAATCAAATTTTAAAATTCATTTTTCGACACTATGTTACTTTGAAATTCAACTAATTCCATTTCTAAATCATAGATGTCTAGCCACATAAATTTGATGAAATCCATTGTTTAATATTCTGTCTTGTATGGATATAAAATAAAATAAAAGGAAACGTATTTTATTTTGGTAAATGTACATTATTTCTCAGAAAGTGAAACATATTCTAGTTGGGATTTTTTTGTTTTTTGTAAGAGATTATTTTAAAGATCATTGATTCCCTTTTCTTGAAATCAATAATATAGTTGTGGCATTTCAAATTTTTGGTCATTATTTAAAATTACTTCTGAAAGTCAGGAAAAGAAAGTAATGACATAGAAATATTCCCCTTTTTTTCATTATTTTGAATTTATTTTATTCCATGCAGTTATATGTATTTATAAAAAGCAATACAATCTAGGTTTGAAATGAAAAGTAGTAAACTTCATAGTATTAACATCTTGCTTAAAGATGTTACACATTCACAGTGGCATATCGGCAGAAGTCTGAATCTAGTTGTGACCTCTCTAAACTTTTAAATATAAGCTTTGCCATAACTTGGGCATGCACACATATTGTGGTGTTCATGTACTAGTCAAATAGGTATATGAGCAAATTTGTAATGTATGAATGCTTGCTTTTAATGGGATTTATCTTGCTTTATAGTTTTTTAGAACTATTTGTTGAAACTTGTTCATGATTTTTAGTATTAATCAAGTTTTTCAACACTTTCTTGTGAGTATTGGCCAGGGTGTAGCATTTGGTCCTCAACACCCCTAAATTGGCCTAGGACCAAAAGTGCCTCCTTGTATCTCCTCCCACCTACCTGATGCAATCTGATTCTTTTAAAATACCTAATTACATCATCCGCTGTGCAGATAGAACCACAGATCGTAGCGGAGGCACAGCTGTTTTAATCAAAAACAAGATACATCATCACTTAGTTATCAAAAACATCCCCACCTCTGAAAATACAACTATTTATATAAACACCCATGGTAATCAATATTTCACACACTCTACTATCTATAATCCTCATAAAAATCTCATCAACATTAATTATCTAAATAGTGTTCTCATTGATAATCCAATAGGCTTACTAATCGGAGATTTTATGCAAAACACTACCTGGAACAGAGTGGGTGCAAACAGATCTGGCAATCATACATTCAATGTGCAACAATTTTAACTATCAAATTGTGGCTCCCAACTCTCCTACCCACTTTCCCTATAATAGAAATACTAATTCCATCATTGACATCGCAATCCTCAAAAACATCCATTTCTTTAATATAGAAAGCATTAACAAACTCCCTAGAAATCACAATCCCATCCCAATTGACATCTCTTTCATTAAAATTCTCCCCATTCCTCTTCACTCTCTTGCCACCAGTAATTGGCTCGTCTATCAAGAAATTCTTTGCAATAAAATTAAAGGTAAATCTCCCATCCATAACATCTCTGTTCTAGATAGTATCATTCTGTCCTTTACCAAAAATACCCAAAAATCCATCAAGCTGCTAGCAACACAAGAACCATTCAAACCCCACATCTGACTCTCCTCCCCCCCCCATGTCTGCAAGTTAAAGAAAAAAATAGATATAATAATCAGTGGCAGGATACCAGATTTCCTCCACTTAAACCCATAATTAACAGATTCAAAAAAAAATTAAACTCTCAAATACAAAAACAAGAAGTTGGAAAATCTAATTCATCACCTGAATAATGAAGATAGCTCTCTAATTAACATGAATATAAAACTCAATACAAAATGTTTCAATGTCTCTCTCCACATTGGAAATAATGGCCTAGTCTTCCCCCCAAAGAAAAAGTGGATTCATGTGATAATAATCATATGGATGTGCATTTGGGAATATACTGAAGAAATCGTACAAAATTATATTGAAACCTATCTTAACTCCAATTTTCTCCCCTTCTGAAATAGCCAAAATAATCAAAAAGGAAGTCCTAGGAGAGGATGGTATTCATAACCAAGCCTTCAAATTCTTTCTCCCTATTGCTCTCACTCATCTAACAAAATTATTCTATATATGTGTACTCTATGCCTACTTCTTTCAAAAATGGGAACACGTGACGATAATCCTTTTTACCAAGCCTGGACAAAGCCATTTTACCCCCCTAACTATCTGGCTGCGGTAGCCTAGTGGTAATGGTTTTGAATTCGTGACTGGCGGTTTTCGTTCAGTCGCAGGTTTGATCCTTAGCTGCCAAAGACCTGCTGTATAGCCGGTGCTGATGCATGTTAAATCTGTTGGAGCCCAAAGTCCAGTTGGCGTGGTGTGGAAGTTAGGAGAAGGGGGTGCCAGCTCAGGTATCAACCTTGAAACTTGACCGAGGTTCAAAATTAAGAGGTCTTTCGCCAATAGCCCTCGTGTTGCTTCTAGTGCAATGTGAATGAATACTAAAAACTAAAACTAAACCCCTCTAACTACCACCCAATCAGTTTATTTAACTCTATCTCTTGACCACTTCTGGCCTGATGGATTATTATTTAAACTTATTAAACTTAAATTTCTGCCCTACTTAATTATTATTAATGCTTATTTAAAAAAAAAAAACTTTTCAAGTCTGTCTAAACAATAGTTACTCCAATACCTACAATATTGAAGCTGGGGGATCCCCCCCCCCTGGAGCCAGTTATTTCTCCAATAACTTATTCCTTATTCTCATACGAGTCCCTACAATAGCCTTTGTCTCTTTGCAGATGACTGATCAATTCTTATTCTGGACACACACACCCCTTTAAAGTAATCGAAAATCTCTACCCCCCCCCCAACAACAATATTCAAAAATGGATGACCTTATGGAGAATTGCTGTAAACACTAATGAAACAAAAGCTGTTATATTCCATTAAAAACATATTCCACACTCTCAAACTCAACTCAGATTTTTCACATTTCAATATCTCATGGCACTCTGAGGTAAAATATCTTAGTGTTATCCTGGACTCAAAGCTCACCTTCAGAAAACACATCCAACCTATAATAGATAAAAGCTGGGCTAAAATACACAACTGCATTCCACTAATAGGAAGACATTCTGTACTAACACTCTCTAATAAAACTTTCCTCTTTTAACAAATATTAAGATCTATTCTTCTCTATACAACCCCAATCCACTTAAAAAAAAATTCAAACTTTTCAAAACAAAATCCTTTGTAGTATAACTAACTCTCCCTGGTATGTAAGAAATTCAGTTATTCACACAGACCTCGAAATTCCCCAAATTATCAAACATATTAATTATCTTTCCAGGTGCTTCTACTTTAGACTAATAAACCATATCTAAACAATAATTAGAGCCCAGCTTATTTTTGCATACAACAATGGTACTTTATCGATCCTGTAACAATTATTTCTTCATTGCAGCGTAATCATATGCATTCCAATTTAAACTTTTGCATGCCAAATTTCCATGCAATAAATATCCCATCGATCCTGTAACAATTATTTCTTCATTGCAGCATAATCATATGCATTCCAATTTAAACTTTTGCATGCCAAATTTCCATGTAATAAATATCCCTACCCATCAATTCAGTAAAAAAAAAGGGGCTCTGCTCATCTGACACATAAACAACTGATAAACAGATATTTTCAACGTACAACTCCACAACTGTGGTTTACTCCAATCACCCCTCTACCACAGCTCAAACCAACAATAGAGACTCATTTGACAACCAAGACACCTGTGAGGTCCATTATCACTACCCCTTTTATCTTCCTATCTCCACTCTCTGTATATTTTGAATATTCCAGGTTAAAAATATAAACTACCTAACCTATCACTTCCTCATCAAAAAATAAGATTATATAATCTTACAAACAAATGTATATTGTACAAAAAAATATTTTCAAAAAATCGATTGAAACAATACTCTCCCTCTCTTATCGATTCTGATCTTTAGATGGAGTGAAGGGGCAAAAAGTATTTTAAAAAAAATAATAAGATAAATAAAAAAAAAAAACTCATTTTTATCAATTTCATAGATATAATATGTTAATTAAAAATTAATAGAAAAAACATTATTTCTACCTTAAAGCAATCTGATCTTTTCTATTCTTTCTTTTCTCTGTTTTTTCAGTCATGTATGTAAAATGAAATGTGTTAATGTACATAAGTAAAATGCTTATTTTTACCTCTAAAAAATTTCATGGCATAATTCACTCAGAGTAAAGAGTCTTCCGGACTTGCACTCCTTAAGTATTTGATTGTTGTTTGGATCTCCTCAATGCCGATTAGTGGGCAATACTATCCTGTTGAGAACCACTACTGTAAACTTGAATTTTATTTTACTAACCCATATTGATGCCAGATTGTGAAAGTCATTTTTTGTTTAAATCATTTGAGGTATATTTTAATCAAGATATTTTGTGATGCACATTTGAATAAGATTAGGCTGAAGTGTATTACAGATGTATTTGAAAGATGGAAATGTTTTCAAATACAATATATGCTTATTTTTAAATTGGTAAATTAGTTCTTAATTTATAATTGCAAATTTTAATCAATCTAAAATAGGCATCAGTTTGCATTCAATTTATTTTTTTTATTATATAATGTTTTCTACACAAGTTATATACTTATTTTCAACTAATTATATTGTTAATTTTTGAGTTATACATTTCACTTTGTTTCTATTAAATCTTTCAACCTTTCATTTTCATAGTTATGAATATTTAATACAATTGGTCATAACCAACTTATTACAATAGAAATATATTTAAAGACTTGTAATATTTTGCGTAGTGAATATATAACTAACAAAATCTTGAAAAATTATTGCATAAAAGTGGGATAAAAACTATAAAACTTTGGAATTCTGCTTTCAAAAATTCTCAAATGAAAGAAAGATGCAAAGCTCGAAATATTGGTTATTCTCTATAGTCTTAGAAATCCATGAATATGTTTTGTACTGGAAGTATTATTTTTTATGGTTAGCTTTTTTAATATATTTTATTGTGTATATTTTGCTTTGATTTCAACTTTTTTTTAAATCAATTTACATTTTTTTTCACCCCCAGAGTCGTTCTAAGCTAGAAGATCCGGAGCTTTTAAAATTAAAGCAAAAAGCCAAAGAGGTAAGTCTAGTATTGCATGTCTTTTTACACCTTTACAAGTAGTGCTTGCAAAAACATTATAATTTTTTGTAGATTTATGGTTTCTCTGTGTATTTAATATCTATTTTATGTTTTCATAGATGCAACGAGCAGAAATTGAAGAATTGAGGCAGCGAGAAGCAAACACGACAGCTTTGCTTGCTATTGGACCTCGCAAAAAATTTAAACCAGATCCATCGTCTTCATCTGCTGATCAAGTAATAATTTTTATAAATTGTCTGGGATGTTATATTTTTTAACTTTGGTAAATGCTTTTGTTATAGTTACAACTATTGTTTATTATAGTATATTAGATATAAAGAGAATGGAATTTTATTTGAAAAAGCCTTGTGTCTTACCACTTGTACTAGAATAAAATAATTGCTTACCTCTAAATTAAAATGGAAAAGTTTGAAATGGGTACACAGTTGAATTTCCCTACATCAGAATTATAAAGAAATTCATATTAAAGATAGACCTTGATAAACAGATGACAAATAGCTTTTTCTATAAATATTATGCAAAAATATGTTGTACACAGAAAGGAGTTCAATTTGATGCTCTTTATGTTGTAATAGAGGAAGTTTGATTTGTATTTTGCCTCAATCCATGATTGAAAATATCTAGATCTGGTACATGTGCATCATATCTTATAGATCTGCTGTTTAAAAGTTTGCATCATATCTTATAGATCTGCTGTTTAAAA
>BMAW01013352.1:415246-432780 GCA_019974015.1 Nephila pilipes
TGCTGTTTAAAAGTTTGCATCATATCTTATAGATCTGCTGTTTAAAAATTTGTTTTTGTGTGTGTGAACAGTACTGTTTGGTAATCAGAAAGCCAATATGTTTAAATTATACTAATCGTTATTTTTCTGTGTCTTGTATGATATTTTCCATTGTTTATCTTATAATAGTATATTTTGGGTAATTTATAAAATTTTATAGACTTAAAAATTAATATATATATACACACACAGATAAATATTTGTGTGTGTGCGATTTACAATACTTTTTTAAATACTATTAATGTGGCAAAAATGGATTTTTTGTGATTATTTGTGACTGCAGTCCCAGTGGTCATGATTACAAACTTGTGGCTAGTATTGTTTTGTGAAGTCAAGGATTTGATTCGTGTTGCCACTAAAAACCTCCCATACAGTGGGGCTGATGCTTATTAAATCAGTTGTGGATCAATTTCTTCTGGTTAGAAGAGTGGGCTGCCATATCAGGTGTTGTCCTTGTCATTTGAGCTAGGCTCTAAATTACGAGGTCCATCACTTACGGCTCTCGTGCTCTTTATAAATGCGACATTAATAAGCAATTGATCTTATGATTTTTTGTGTATTATTGCAATATAAACAAAACTTTATTTATAATTTAAATATGTTGCGGTTTGAAGGAAATATTTAAAATGTTTTAAGTGGTTTTATTTCTAATTACAGGAGTTACATTATGTACATTATTTTCATATTCTAATATAAATTTTTATTAAACAGGCAAGAAATGGGGACTTCTCTACTTCTAGTAGTTCTGGTCCCAAATTTCCAGTAAGTAACTTCCCAATTAATGGATTTTAATTTTTTTAAAAGAAAGTCTTAATTTTTTTTCATAGTAAAAATGTGATTCCTTGGTAAAGCATCCTATTTAATTGGAGCTGTAATTTACAATAATCAAATTTCATCGAGCTTAAAAAAAGTCTGATATTTTTTAGCACCAAAATTTTTGGTTTAAAAGGTAATCTTTTATGTATAATAATTTCCTCAATCTTGTTTATTTTTGTATTTCTATATTTGCTTTTAATAGCATTAATCAGTGTATATTTAAATTGTTTCCATCAAAGAGCTTTTATTGTTGCTTTAAATATTTCTATATATTTGTCTCTTCAAACAAGAAATCAGTTTTTAATCTTTGTTTCATACATTCAATTTTTGAAATAAATTAAATTATAAAAATTCATTGTTTTTCTTTCAAATTTATCCTTTGGTAATGATCAAAAGTATTAAACATCTAAATTGTTAGATAGTACTGTCAAGATTTTCTCTCTTCATCATTATTAGCAAAGTGATAAGACTGGTAATATCTCTGTGGTATGAAAAAATATAAAAAGCTATCCTATCCTATAAAAAAGCTAAAAATTATAAAATGTATTTTTTTAAATGGTAAATTCTTGAATATAATGAATAATTATTTTTAAATCATTCCAAAATTGACCCTGAAATTTTTCTCAATAAAATCTATGAAATTAAAAGTAATTCAACTATATATTGCATTAAAGTCAAACTATTTGAACATTTGACATACTTTTTGTGTTTTTCTTTGTGTAATTTTGAGATCTGTTTTCCATGTCATTTTCATTAATGTTGTAATTTACCTCTATGTTTTGAAATTTTTTTTTTTTTTTGTTTATCTATTTTAGGTCCGACCACGTGTTAAACGAGTCAACCTTAGAGACTGTTTGTTTGCTATGGAAAATGACTACAAAACTGTTCGGCGGTCACTTTTATACAAGTATTATGCTAGATAGTGATTCAAGTAGCAAATAAAATACTGCACAACATAGTGTATCCCATTTAGGAAAAGTGGATGGGTGAAGTGTTTGTCAAAGGATCCAATAAAGTGGAATTTCACTTTCCATCCATTTTCCCATAAAGTAGTGAGAAAATTGTATAATTCATAGTGAAGAGAGAAATGTTCATCATTTGTGTGCATGAAATATTTTTTTATTGCGGTGATTGTATCTCATTCTCTATAGGTGGTCCTCACTCAATTCTGCTGTACTTATAGAGACTCCACATGTTCTGTGTTTTACTTTTCTTTAGAAAGTGCGATTTTAACTGTCTTTGTAGTTAGTAAGTTTTGAATTGAAAAACAAAAACATGAAAGTGAGGAATGACTTGTAATTTTTAATTTGTTTAAGATGTTATTTTATTACTCGGAGAATAGATAGTTTTTTGGTGATAAACATTAATCGTGATAAAATGTTGAGCTACTGTCGCCCCTGCAACTGGTTTGCAGGAATAATTCTAAAGGAAAGTCTTAGCTTTTTACCCTTTGAAAATGTTTTTTAAAGATTTTTATATCTTTTTATACAATCATATTCAAGTTTTAGGAAGAAATAAATCCAGCTAACTCTTTGACATTTATTCTTATATAAAGAGTATTGTTTTTCTTTATGATGTAAGCTGCTTTAAATATGGTGATTTTTTGAAAAATCTGTTTTTAAGAAGATTTTAAAAATTATTTGAATTTTGTATGACACTATGCAAAATATTTTCCTTGTCATCTTCATATTGTAAATGATACCCAGTTGCATGAGAGAAATCCAACCCATTCTAAACATTATTCATAAGCAGACAAAAAAAAATTAGTTTTTGTTCAAAATTTTGCAACCAAATATATTAAACATTTGTTTCCTTAGTTTTGACTTTTGTTTTTCAAATGGGAGGGTCTTTTTGAAACTGTGTGATAAAGATATAACGAATTTGTAGCATACCCCCACCCCCCTCCTAATCTTTGAAGGAGAATTACTTTATTTAATTTAGTTTATCATTCCATTTTTTTGAAATCTGAGGGTTTCGTGCTTCAAGTATCCTAAGGATGGATATTTTTCCCATGCATCTAAAAATATTAAACTTAGATTTGATGATTAATGGTTGTTCAGGGCAAAATAAGTTTCAAAATTATACTACTGTAAATGTACATTATTGAAATTTCAATGTTCAGTTATTTTTCCAAGTTTCACAAAATACTTAATAAAATATTTGCATATATTGTATATTTATTTTCATTGGACAGTTGTTCCTAAATTTTTGAATGAAGAGTTTTTAAAAAGCTTTTAAATTTAGTTTAATTTTTTTTACTCTAAATTTTTCATGCAAGATAAGAAAATAAAGGTTGAGAATTTTTCAAGCAACTTTGGGGATCATAATTTGAGATTTGTTAATTGACATGAAAAATCAATACCCCCTCCCCCTCCTCTTCCAATGTAACTTTTTATGATTTGTGTAACATTCTATTTATATTTCTTTAACTGATTTATAAAGAAGAATGTTCATGATGCAATAGAATCATCCTACCATACAAAGTAAACATGATTTATAACATAAAAACATGGATATAGACATTGATTTTTTTCAAAAAAAAAAAAAAATGTTTATCATGTTTGACAAGTGATCAGTAACTTATTAAAACCTGTGGTATATATATTTGAATACTTACAGCTTGCCTTTTATTATTGAGGACCATGCACTGTTATGAAAGAGCTTGTATATTGCCTTTTATTGCAGTATTTGAAAATTTAAATAAAAAAAAATACTGTAATTGATACTGTTAAAAATTTTAAAGAACTATTAAATTACTGTGAAAATACTCTCTTATGTATATAATTTCATTATTATGTTCTGCACATTGTTGATATAGTTGCTGGACATAAAAAATGTGACTTTTATTAAAGTTTTCTTTGTGTGACATATGGTTTTAAATGTTGTACATAAGATAATTTAATCATATCACGTTTGATAGTTGATGTGAGACTAGTTAGTCTCAGGCGATGAATTTTTGAATCAAGTTGCTTGGTTGTTAGATTGAATCATTTTACTGAATACAAAAGATTTATTTTAAAGAAATATCAGTGGACTTTAACAATGGAAATTAGTTTTCTACCATGTGCTTTTATATTTTATTTGTGTATTAATTTTTAAATGTAATATTTTAAAAGGTTCAGAAGTATTTATAAAGAAAGTTTTAACTTTTTGAAGTAAAGTTTGTTTTGCTTAATACATCATCTGAAAACAGAAGTTGTTTAATAGATTGCTGTACCTATGTGTGATAGTTTAATTTTTGAAATTTGATAAAATTTATATTTCATTACAACATAATGAGGTGCTCTTCTTTTAAAATATTTTTTGTATTCAATATTACATTATTAGGACTGTCGCAATTAAAGGAAATGTCCTAAATTTAGTTTAAGAGCAAATATAATTTTAGGTGCTTGCACTTTATAACAGACCTTGGTGACAAAGTACCATTGGTGAATGAATACATATGTTGCATATGATTTATGTATTTTTTTCTCTAGGAATAATGAAAAAAACAAAAAATCATTTATTTTGTTTTTGAACAGTTGCAAATTGTTTGAAAAAGCTTCTTAAGAATGGAAGAGATTTATATATTTTAGAACAGAAAATTTAAATAAATTTGCTTTTTAAGAAAGGTAGTTGAGAATTTTTATATAAAATAATGCAAATAAATTTAATTTTGCTAATCAGAATATTAATTAAATGTCATTTGAACACAAAGACATTCCAATAAAATTTGGTATAAGTAACATAATCCCTGCAAAGTGGAAAGTTATTTCTGATTTATTCTTTTTCTTTAAATCCTGAATTGGTAGAGTTAATCTATTAATTTGTAATAAATTTTTAGCAAGAAACTGTAAGGAGTAAAATAAAGAATGAAAACACTAGTAATTGAATCAAAAAAGTTTTGATGATAAATTCCGAAAATTTATAAGAAAAGAATGTTCAATATCTTAAAAAATAAATGAATATATTTTGAAATATAATTGCATTCATATGTCAGACAATTGGAAAATTCAAATACTAAAAGAATGCAAAATATCTTTCATCTCACTGTTAAGGGCATCAATTTGGCAATCTATTAGAATTACATTTGTGAACAAGATGATAATAATTTTTTATTTAATAAGAAATTATCAGTTTTACTTCTTGAGATTATAAGTAGAAATAATTTTATAGGATGTAAACACCTTTTGAATATGCAATGCAATGTCTAGAATATAGTGCTAAGTGGTAGCATTCTAAGTTATACATTAATTTTTTGAAACTAGTCCAATCATTAACTGCATCTATTTATTTTGTATATTTTAGATTGCATTAAAGTCCATTGTTTTATTAAAATGTAGATAATATAAATCAAAGCTTATTAAATGCATCAAATTATATATACATATATTCTCTGTACCATATCTAATGGCATAGCAGCTTGATTCAGTAGAATGAAAGATTGTATAGATAATTTAATATATTCAGCCTATTTATTAAAAGTTATTTATCAGATTATAGTATGTAAATTTTTTTAGTTGAAGTAAAGAGATTGTATATAATTTATATTTGCTGGAATATGTATTTTCAGCAATGAACACTATATGTAAAGAATTTTTTTAAAAAGTGTGAATATTATAGTTACTTTTGTTATGAAAAAAAATGTTTACACAAAATATAGCATATAAGGTATTTCATGTTTTTTTCTCCCCTTAATTATTACATTGTAAAAATATCAGTTTTCTGATTAATAGTTAATAATTCTCTAGATGCTGTATTTCAATATTTATTTATGAAATGATTGGGGAATAGGGAAAAAATATTTAAAGGGCATTTTGTTATGTTAAAAATTGGATCTACATGTTATTTAAGGTAGTATTTGACTGAAATTTCAAGGTACAGTATAACCTCCATAAATCAGATTATTTGGGACTGGAGACACAATCCTGATTATCTGGAGAATGAGAAGAAATGAAATAAAATATACTTAAAGGAAATCATCTTTGTATTGAACAAATTGAGTATGTATCATATGAAAGTAAAATAAAGATGTCTAATTTGTAGACAAAAAGGACATAAGCTTCTGCTGTGTGAGGTGTGTATACTGCTTGCGAGGCACAGGATCTGCTTCAGTATAAGAACCTTGTTCAGTGTCTGCCTGACATTTGAAATGGATCATGGAATGTCCTAAATGGGATGTTGTTTCTGAATAACTTATAACTGTTGATTGATCAGGATTGTTCAAATGTAAAGGAAATTTGCACATCACATCTCAAATTGTAAAAAAAAAAAATTAAAAATCTGCTGATCAATCCGGAGATCCAAGTTGATGAAGTCTGACTTATGTTGAGGTTTTACTGTACATTTTATCTTTAATTTTGGCTGATTACTTAAATGAAACTTGAACAAAACTTAAAGGCAATTTTTACTGAGACTTCCTTATAATGATTTTTAATGTATATTTGCTGTTTATTCTAAATTATAATAAAAAAAAAAATCTTGTATAAAATTATATTTATAAATGATTCTGCATTGTGAAATTGTGTTGATAATTTTGCACTTTAGCAATGCTTGGTTTGCAAAAATTAAAGCAGAAATAGCTGCATTTGAACTAGTTAAAATTTTAGGATTGAATTTTAAATAGGCTTAATTGTATAGTCTATAAATTTTGTAACAATGCTACAGTATCATAGTTGTTTTTCCCCTTTTCTGATTATTGAATCTTTCCTCCTATTATCCAGATGCAATATACAGTTGAAAAATTTGTTATCTATATTATATATATGTATATGGACATTACATTGTTATATTTCATGAAAATTTAAAAGACTATAGTTATAACTTGATGCTGCTTTGGCATTTCTTATTCACTGCTATTATTTTGGATTGTTTTGTGCAGTGAATTAATAAACGATGTAATTAAATAAGCAATTGTTTTTGTTTGCTTTTAGGGAAGTGCCTAAGGTTGTTTCTCACGTAATAAGAAAGGGATTTAATTGTTTACTATTTATTAGCATAACAAATGTTGTTTAGTTTTCATTCTAGGTATACAAATATATTTAGCTAGAATGTTTTAAAGATGCTTTTTATTCCAAAGTAATCATAATTTAAAAGATATATTACTTCTCCAGCTTACTTAAGATTGTTAATTGTATTTTGTGAAGTCTACCAATATTTTTGTAGTAAATCAATTTGTATATTTGCATAGAAAATAATGCACTCTATATCGGAGTCTGTTACTTTATTGTCTATACTGTAGGTAATATACAAATGATTATCTCGAAGTAATGAATTATATGAAATGTTTTGTTTATCTTAAGCAAAAGGCTCATTTCCCATAACCTTATGTTGAATCAAGGAGTAAGAATATTATCTTTTTTCATAATTTTGAAAATTATGACAGACCTTCTCCTGAAGCCCGGGATTATTAGTTTTGGGATTAAAGTGTGAGCTTAAAGCTTTGTTGCTGCCTTGAATATTTTGGAACAAGGCAATTTTTTCCAATTTACTGGAATCAGGTTATATTTTTCACACAATAAAGAGTACAGACTATTCAAAATGTTGCTATAGATTCAATTTTAAATGTTAGTTATTTCACTAAATGTATCTAAAGATATAAGAATTTGCAAAAACAAATATCTTATTATTCATTTATGAAACACTTAGCTAATGAGTAGCCATTTTTAGTTCTTCCTTTTAAAATGTTATAAGTCCTCCCCCTCATTGAATTTCTTTATCTACAGAAATATACATGTAATATTTCTGGCACCAAATCTTTAAAATTCGGGAAAATGTTGAAATCCTCTATTTTGTAAATTTGGAACTTCAATTTAAATCAATCATTAATTTAAAGAATTTAAGAAATCTTCAAAAAATCATTTTTGCATTTGAGAAATAATTGTGCTCTTTTAGCTAGCTTAATAATTATGAGTCCTTAAGCAAATGGTTTGTAGGATTAAATATTTTTGAGCTGTCTGTGATAGAGATGTATCTGTCTTTAGATAGTGTTATACCTTTTTGTTTCACAGCTTAACTTGTACCACAATAAATTCTACTTTTAAATATGATTTGAATAGGGTATTTTATATGATTGCTTTATGATATCCCTTTTTGATCAGTCATTTTTGCGTGCATGAAAAAATTGCATGTAAATTTGTGAAGTTTCTTGTTAATGAAAGAGAAAAAGTTTTTTTCCCTAACAAATCTCTGTACATATTTTATGACAGAACCATTAGATATATAAAGATGCTGATGTGTGTATCTTTCTTGTTTACTTTAATGTCTCAGAACATTGTGGCTGTAATTTAGTATTTTCTCATATTATAGACAGTTCTGTATTTTTTTTTTTCTTCTGCTTATGTACTAATTTGTTACATTTTTCTTCTGTACCACTTAAGTTGGAGAAATTTAATATATTTGAGTTATGTTTCAAAATCGTCTTGCATCCTTAAAATTCTTATTATATTCTCAATTTCTGAATAAAAAAAATGTTTTATATAATTTTCCTCATAAAATTGTTAACTATTTTCAGATATAAACAAAGGGCTTGAAGTGAACATTTTTATTTGATGACTGTTATTTTATCAAACTTCAATGTTAGTTTTAAAATGTATTGATGTTTGAATTCGTGAGAAAACTAATTTGATACTCATTAATTTCATGTATACATCTGTAAATGTTCTCATAAACATTTGTAACTTTTCATATTTTTTTTCATTCTGTTGCAATCTCATACTAAGCTAGGTGGTAAACTGGGATGGGTGGTGTCCCAGGGAATTGTTCAAATTTCTGCTTAAAATGCATTTTTTTTAAAAAAAATATTTTTGCATCATGTGGTAACTTGAAGCACTGTCCCATACCTGGTTTGTGTAGTCATGAGTGTATGAAAGCACTAGAATCAATGCTTTTAAATGACACATGACTGAAATTTTTTATCTGACATGGCTATTAATATATGTTTTTATGTTTGAAAGAAAGTGTATAAATTGTATATTTAAGACTAATGTGAAAATTGTGTGAAATGATTAAACTGTGCCTTAAAATTATTTGACATAAAATGCATAATTAGTTTCAATTGTCGTTTTTGTCCTTTTTTTACTAAACTTATATACACATATAAATAATGTAAAGTCTAAATTTTCAAGTTGCATGTTATCCCTGTTTAAAAAAAAAATTCCTAGTGTTCGCGAGAACTGGGGAGACAGGAAAGAATACTGACTGTCATTCACGTAATTTTACACTTGTGAGATTATCAATGACCATTAGAAAAAAATTATTTTTTGTTTGTTTAAATTTAACTTAATTGTATCATATAATAAACAGATTCAGGATAAATAAAAAGATCTGAATAGTTGCTCGAATTTTAAATTCTAATGTTGAGGACTTTGGAATGTATGCTTCTTCCTTTTTTTTTTTTTTTTTTTTGATGAAAAATGTAGTTTTTGGTATAACCTCATTTAGAGACTTATCAATAGAGTGCTGAGATTACAAAAAAAAAGGGGGTGGGTGCAACATATTGAGATAGGAATTTTTTAAATTTTTTTTTAATACTTTCAGTTGTAAATATAAAATTTTTCATGAGTGGAAAGTCTGCAATTGAAAGTAATTTAAAAATGCAATAAAGAGCAATGAAGTTTACATGTACATTTTCATACTTCAACGTAGATAATAAGGACAACATTCTTACTGTAAGTATTTTCTCTCTGCTCCTCCATCTCCCTTTTTCTAATTCTTCAAACCAGGACTTTGGGGAATGTTGGAAACCTAATTGTTTTCTAATACTTGGAAGTATTAACACTTGCAAGATAACTTGAGTTGAGACAGTTGTCTCATTCAAATGCTGAGTATCTGTTATGAGTAACATACACTTAAAGCAGTTAACATCTAAAGGCATGTGTTTAGGAACCTTGTGTCGGGCAGAAATGGCAGTCGAAAAACGTTCAATAAACAAATGCCGAAAACATTTCGAATATTTTTGGAAAATGGGGCTACTATTGCTACACAAAGTACTTATGAGGAATGTGTACCTCAATGAGATAACATTCCTTATCACTTACTCCTATATTTTAATTCAATGTCCATCAAGCCAAATTACTTCATCGATTGGTGGTGTGGCGTGGAAATTAAAAGAGTAAACCCGCACACTCGCGGTCGACTTGTTCCCATCGGGTCGTAGACGCTAGTCCTGATGCCACTGAAAACTTGCCGTGTATTAAAGCACGTTAAATCTGTCGAAATCCCGTTGGCGTGGTGTGAAAGTGGAGATGGATGCCAACTCAGGTGCGTCCTCGTCATTTGATCAAGTTAAAAATTACGACATATGTTTGCCACTAGCCCTCGTGTTACTTCTATGTGCGACGTTGAATATCAGGAGTCCTTATCATTCATTAGGAGTTCCATCACTAACAGCAATCGTGTAACTTTAAAACGACAAATTCAAACCTAATGATCTTCTGCAAGCGGTTATCAAAAAATAATTTGTTCGTAACCGAACTTTTGCTCATGTGGGCCCATGAACCGGCTACTGTAGCCGAGTGATGATCGGAAGCTCATGGTAAGTGCTGTTTCTGTTAAACCCTGATACCTTAAGACCCTTCGGGAAGTACGGAATGCCG
Organism: Nephila pilipes; assembly: GCA_019974015.1. Classification (NCBI taxonomy): domain Eukaryota; kingdom Metazoa; phylum Arthropoda; class Arachnida; order Araneae; family Nephilidae; genus Nephila; species Nephila pilipes. The sequence continues at coordinate 425,677 of BMAW01013352.1, forward strand.
GTTCAAATAAAGACATTTACCGAAGTTCAAAGAAATATTTTCAAGGTCCATCGCCGACAACCCCGTGATGCTTAAAAGCGCGAGTTTAGTTAACTATCAATCAAGCGTACCATGAATCTCGTACCCTTGTTTAAGAAAACTATCTTCTTTATTTTTTATACTCTTTTAGAGCTTGAAATATATGAAAGACTAATTCACGAATTGATACAATTTTATTCTCTGTATTATGGGGGTTTATAGAAAATCTAATCTTAATAAAGTCTATGTTTATATATTACTACTCATACGTACGTTTCATGATTTAGATTAATACAATATATATATATATCGTACCACATGAGAAATATTGTCCAAGAGCATAGCATTTATACCTAATAGAAAAAAAGTTTTATAATTCTATTTAAATTAGAATTATTCATTAATGTGTATAAACACGTTTAGAGATTATTTTTAATAGGCTATTTTACTTTTTAATTTAACTTTAATGAATTTTGCTTACAATTCTTATTTCTTTGGTTAAATTTCTGTTTTGAATTGGGATTTATGCTTATTCTTGCCACTTAATTATAAAGTAATTTGCTTAAGTGTGATGGTCCGTGTTAATATAAACATGCTATTACTTAGTTCCAGGCCTGAGACAGCAATTAGAATTAACTTAATCTCCATTTATACCTTACTTTGTTAAATTGTTTTTAACTTGAGATATGCTTTGAAGATCTTGGTAAGGTTTCTACTACTTTGAACCTAGTTGTAATTTAAATTACTGATTTTATTTTTGAATTATTTACAAGTTTAATATGTATTCTTGAATATTATATTTTCACCAATTCAAAGATTTTGTTACTTTATAATACCTATATATAAGATTCTTTAAATTTTAGATAATCTATTTTTAATTTTAATATTCCTTTTTTTTTATTCAATTTTACTATGTGCTTATTTTAATTTTGTATTAATTGTAATTTCACTAGTATTAATATTACACGAATTTAATTTTGTTTTCAACTTAGCAATTATTTGTAATTTTTTTTTTTTTTTTTTTTGAATTTATATACATGTTAATTTGAATGTCTCTACCTCTCTGTGTGTGTGCGTGTGTATGTATCTATACAACTTCTAACAATAAAATTCTGTGAATAGTCCTCTAACATTAACGTAGATGAAATGTTAACGATAGTAACCTTACTGTCCTTCGAAATAGTCATCTCCCATAACTGTGCACCGCTGAGATTTGCTGTACATTTCCTGGAAACTTTGCAAGAAGTCTTCTTTTGGGATGGAGTTTTAAAAGCCTCGTTACATTTCGTTCGATCAAGTCATGGGAATAGGAAGAAGTCTGGAGCATTGAGATCTGGCGAGTATGGTTGATTTTCAATTTGCCCCATCCCTTTTTTTTGCAATGAACTGTTTGATGATATCGACTGTGTTAGGGTGAGCATTGTCGTGAACAAAAAAAAAAAAAAAAACACGAATCTTATTGTGTGTACTGGGGTCGTACCCTGCATAGACATTTCATGAAACGGGTCAAAATATCAATGTACCTAGCAACATTCATCGTCGTTCCCTCAGGTAGAAATTCCTTGAGAATAATGTCTTGACGATCAAAAAAAGGTGATGAGCATCGTTTTGATGCGTGACTTTTCTGCTTTGACCTTTTTCCGATTAGGTGATGCAGGAGAATGCCATTCCATGCTTTGCCGTTTCGTTTCAAGGTGGTACCTGAGACACCAGGGCGCATTCTGAGTGACAATACAGTTCAAGAAATTTGATGTCACATCCACTTTTTCAACAAAATCCTGTGAATCCTCTAAACCTGCCTATTTCTGATCGTCAGTCAAGTGATGTGGCACAAGACGACAACATGTTTTTCTCATCCCTAAATTCTGGGTAGTGATTTGTCGCACGTATTCACGATTAATCTGCAGTTCATCAGCTATCATGCGCGCAGTTAATCGACAATCTTTCGTGAGTAATTTCCTCACTTTCTCAATGTTTTCGTCCCTGACGGAGGTTGCCGGTCTTCCGCTACAGGGGTTGTCAGAAACACTTTCCCGGCCTTCTCGATAACGGGTGAACCACTCGTACACACACTTCATGGACAGTGCTTGATCTTCATAAACACATACTAGCATTGCATGAGTTTCTTTTGGTGTCTTGCCAAGCCTAAAACAAAACTTTAAATTGATCTTTTGTTCGTTCGTTTTCCTGTTCTCAGTTAAGAATCAACGCACTAAACAAGTACTTAGTAAAACATGTCTTACACGGAACACAAACGACGCTCAACTGAACAACGGGGGGGGGGGCAGATGGTCAACACCGGCCGCTACGCAGCGTTTTGTTTGGCCAGTAATGCCAAATCGGCCATTCTGACTTCATTCACCAAACTTTATTGTCAGAGGTTGTGTATGTATATATGTGTGTGCATGTATATGTATATATGTGTGTGTGCATGTATATGTATATATATATGTGTGTGTGCATGTATATATATATATATATAACACATCAATCAATAACTCCCGAGACTAACCCAGAGATGGCGCTCGTAGTAAACCAGTAACCAGGTCTTTCTAGAGTACGAACCTTTGCTTGAAACGTGTCAAAATTTTAAGTCGATCGGACCAGAAACAGCTGAGTTATCGAGGTTGAAGTAAAGTCGTTTTGTAGTTTGTTTAAAAAATGGAAAAAACCGAGTTTCGTGTTCTGATAAAACATTGTTTTTTAATGGGTAAAAACACCGTGCAAGTTATTTTTAACTTTAATTACTAAAAGAGATATTTGTGAGCGTAAAAATTCATAACCTCATAATCAAACATGCTTTTGAAAATTTGAAGTCATTCACTATTAAAAAGAAGGAAGCGGAATTCAGAAAAATTATTGTGATAAGACATGGTGCCGAATATTGAGCTTCTTTCTATCTGCGAATGATTCTGTCAAGTCACAGCCTCCTTACTATCTCGGAATAGTAAAGGGAGATAATTCCTCTGGCTACTAGTTGGTATATACCATGCGGGTAAAAATATAATAAAATAGAATGCTGTAGTGTAGATTTATTCAGTACAGCCATTGTAGCATGAATTCCAAATTTTCAGAAGCATTGGCTTGAGATGGGAAGTTAAGTTGATTAACGATGAAAATTTGTTGCACCACACATACACTCACTTTACACATCAGCAAAGTGAAAGGTCGAAGTTGTAAAAGAGGGGTTTCTTTCTTATGGGTTTCATTCTAATTATAATAATGTTTTTATAATTTTTACTGAGCTACCGCTCTTCGCTGGACAGACGATAATATATTTTTGGAACTATATCGTAAATATTAAGAAAAATTTTCAATTCTTAGGAACTGTTAAGATAATCTAAATTCTAAAATTTTAGAAATTGATGATCTGTAATAATGATTTATCAACTTTCAAACTATTGAGAAAAAATTCGTGAAATGTCCCTGATATATATAATACGGATAAAATTCATTTCCACCGTATCATATTACACCTATATATTGCAAGATACCAAACTTTGTCTGAAATCGTATATTAGCTTTCAGATGAAATACCCTCGCAATGTCGATGTCTATTAAAATTTTTGTCCATCCTCAAGAACTATCTTTGATTTCTGACCATGGTTTAAAAGTGACTTGCAATCTTAAAAAGTCTTGCAGTCAAGAGACGTCTGAAATGTCCTTACGTATGTCCCACAGCCTCTTGAGTTCGTTCATGATGTGCAGGTTCTCGATGACGAAGATTGTCTTGCGTGTGTGCTTCTCTGTAGAAGTCGTCATTTTAGTATTTTTCAAAATTCCCATGATTTGAGGCTAAATTGCACCACTCGTGCATTGATTCCAATGATTTATTTCTATCGCTAAAATATGTTACATTCTATATTATAAGATTGCTTGCTATCCTACTCTAAGAAGTCGTTTATTTTTCAAATCCCGCTAAGTTTTGAACTGATATCACTTTCACTAACCGTGATTTCAAACTCATTTATTTCTGTCGCATATCATGTACTTTTCGATTTTCGATGCAAAATTTCATAAGGCCCCTTCTCCAAATTCTTGCCAATCCTCCATCAGCCTGTTTTAAATTATTTGGTATTTTCATTTCGCAACGATCTCACCAATAAACTTAGGTGGTGACAATACACTATATACATATAAAAAATGTATATTCAATTCTTATCGTCGATATCATTTTGTTTGTGAATCTCAATTACATATAGACGGATAAAGTGGATTAATGGATGAAATTACATTTTGGGTAGACTTCCGTAAAATCCGTTCTTGTGAACGTTATAATAAAATGTATGTAACTATCTAAATTTCAAGTCAATCGGTTGTATAGTCTTTAGAGATCTTGTGATGTTGTGAGTCGGTCATGTAATTTCCTTTTATAGTATTAATTTTATAGAACTGCTTCAATTAATGAAAATTATGATTTCTATATATAACTTGAAATGTATAAGAATCTCTCTTTCTGCTGTGGACATACCTCCTCCTCTCAGCCTTCTTTAAATTTTAGCTTCCGCCTGGCCTTTAAAATATTCACCAAGAGTGTTGGCAAAATTTTAAAAAGAGCAGGCTTAAAACCAATAGAATGTATTTTAAGAATATAATAAATGTAAATAATATAATTGGTTGAGCTTTTATTTGCAGCAGTTGAGAACTCATGAAAAGGAGTGGTTTTCAAAATGCAATTAATAAACAAATATAATTGCATTTGAGACATTTTATACATACATGAGAGAGATGGTAGTTTTAAAAATATTCTATGAAATATCACAATGATTTGAATTTTTATTTTAGGTTTTTGTATGAGAATGTGTAATTTTTAAATTTTTTCAATTGAACATATTTTGATTTGGAAAATGTACGAAACTTTGAGCTTATATAAGATCAATGCTCTTATTAATCTATTTAGTTTCATAAATACATCAATTAGCAAAATATATAATTGTATTTTGAACTTTTACATTAGATAATGTATTTTAAGTATGAATAATTATAAAATAATTGTGTTTAGAATCTTTATTTTAGCGATGGAGAATATACTTTAAATACGCATTAATTATACAAATATATTGTATTTAAATTTATATGAGAGACTGATTTTTTTGCCTTTTTGTAAATAGCAGTTGGTAGCAAATATACTAGAATTTATTTGGACATTTTATTAGTGATGACATTTTCAAATTCTACTCAATATTAAACTATCAATATAAAATATATTCAATTTTTGTAGCGGGTTAACTGAACAAGTTCTAGTTGGTTAATACGCTAGTAAAAGTAATGTATAGACTTTTATGTGCGTGCATGTGAAATTTCACTTCAGCTTATCAAGCAATGTCCCTGCTGTCGTGGTGAGCTAGAAATCAACTGTGACTACTCACATTGGACATGGTTGTCTTGGCGATCTTGCCGTATTCTGAAAGCCTTTATCCTCTAAGTAAAGATTTATGCAGGCCCGAGGTCTCTGATCCATGCTTTAGAGGCTCATAACCTGAGGTGATACATTGTCTCTCAGAATCCTTTTGACAAAGCATCTGGAAGATCCAAAAATGTTTGAAGACTGTCTACTCTTAAACTTCATGAATCCGAGGATAAATGTCAGCTTGCTTGACCTGTGTGATATCTGGATTCTTGGATATGAAATGAAGATTGCAGTACCTGAGCCAAGAGAATATCTTCATTCAAAAAAATCAAGTTCTTACCTGTGTGAAAGTCCGACTTACTATAAATCTGCTCTGGTTTCTGCATACTGCCTCCTACTTGATAACAGCCTGCTTAGTAAACCTCACTAAGAAGAAAGGTTGGCAACTGAGTCTGAGCAGCAAGCTTGTGAGAGTGTGAAGAATGCGCTTGATGACTTCTCCTGATATTGAATTGGCCGGATCAAACCATTCACCATCCCGCCGCTCTCAATTATGCCTTAGAAAGTCCTACCTTCCAGGAGGCGGCAAACGGTGATGATGTCATCAATATGCGTACATCTGATGATCGACCAGCAGAGAAAAACTATCCAAAGACCGAGGCGGAAGCCTCGGTGATAGTGGCGCTTTAGAGAAGTTAGAGGTTTCGTAAGAAAATCTAGCAAATCTTCCCTCGCATCAGATCATCAACCTCTCAAAGTGGTTGTAATTAAGTCACCTGACCATTCCAAGGAGGCTTACAGAAGTCTGTCCTCAACCTGAAGTCGATTATCCTGGAACATAGCACACAATATGGCTGCCATGCTGTCAAGACACGAATATCTGAAGGCTGAGTCTCTTTGTGTGGCCATCACCATGAGGCATGCTGCTCCAGGAGTCAGTGATATTCGACAGGAACAGCTGGAGACGAAGAACCAAGAAAATCTTGACTGCTTTGGGAGAGGAAGATTTCTAAAACTTTAGCAATACACCTAGTCAGGAATATTTATTGAATCAGGTATCTTGTATGGTATTCTGACAGTGAGTGAGGAAGAAGCTCAACTTGTGTTCCTAGCAAAGCAAACGAAGAAAAGATCTTCAAGAATACAACATGTCCTCAGCAGTCATTATCGTGTAGAAGACCTACAAGAGATTGCATTCCGATATTACTTTTGAGTATGAAAAGTTCATCTCAAATTAACGATAAGACCTATCCTGGATATGAATGTGTAGGTCTCACATAAACCTGCAGGACTTTGAGAACACTCCTTCTAATCAGGTTTGAAACGCTTGGCCATGTGATCTTTCCTTGGCCCTAAAACTCTAAATCCTTAGCAATATGGCCTTCACATGAAGATTACTGAGTGACAACGACCACAGTTCGTGTAGTGTCATGCAAGCCTAGCTTTACGACTTGCTGAATGCACTGCAGAACCTCATTCCCACTCTTTCTGGGCAAGCAAGCCCTCGAACGAAAAATCTGAGCTGAGCCTATGAGTAGATGGTGGAGGGACATTCGACGGCATGGAAAGTTGCCTTCTAATCGTTTCTACGCAATGAATACTGCCAGAAGTTTGCATCGCCGGCATGCTTCCTATTTCAATTTGGTGGAGCGATGTTGAGACTTCAGACTGATAATCCAGGGCACTGATATCCGACTGGTTGAACCACAATATTTGTACCAAATCACCCATAATTG
>BMAW01013352.1:432805-445712 GCA_019974015.1 Nephila pilipes
TGAAGCTACGTATTATTTTTGCGAGAGAGCATGATTTCTGGAGGAGCTGATGTCTCCCATTTCCTGTCCAACTTCATAGGCTAAAGTTAACTTTGATAAACTCTCCTTCTTAAATGTTACTGTTAGGTGTTTTATTTCCGCCCCTTGGCAACTGTGATATTTATGTTAAAAATATGTAATTTACCCCGAGATGCTGTTGATTTCTTTATGCTTAACGCAAAGATACAAGATTAGAATTAATTATTACACATATACTACATATATGAATATATAACATATTATATATACATCATACATGTATATCATATTATTATAATGTATAATATATTATACATGAATAATAATACGTATTATAAATCATGTATATATATATATATGTATATGATTTAAATATAATATATACATATATATATATAACACATCGATCAATAACTCCCTGAGTCTACATTGAAAACAACTATTTTTGTAATCTTTTTATCTTATCACCATAACACCTTCGTTAATCACCTCAGGGATACAATGTTCCAATCAAAGCTCCAAATCTTTTTTCCAAAAAAAAGATTTTTTCCCGCAAGAAATCTTTTGTTGCGAGTAACAAGCGATAAAACAGCTTTCTGAATCATCGACTCGTTGCTGTTTTGTTCCATCGAAAGCAATCGCGGCACCCACTTGAAAACCTTTTCATCACTTCAAAACCTTTTCAGTAAATACACTTCCATATGATATCTGTGTTCATCTCAGCAACTCACGGAGCTTCAATTCTACGTTATCTTCATTATAATTTTGTCACTTCACTCACATTTTGACCTGTAGCTTCCCACAGGTTCACCCGAGCGTTCCAGCGTCATTCGTAGTCGGTAGACCATCGTTTAAACTCGGCAACCGCACTCGACAAATCGTTAGCTTTTGATGGACAGAGTCCGTGTACATTTTTCAATCCATTGTTTCGCTTGCATAACAGTTTTAACTAATATTTCAATAATTTTCTTTAATAAACTTTGCCACCATATAAAAACGTTGTTTTTAAAAACGTTGGTTTTTATATCGAATTTTTTCTCCCATGGAGTTGACTGTCTGTGGTAAACAGGGGTGATTACGATAGCGATGTTTCGACTCTCATTCTTGTCAACCAATTTTACTTTTTTCCATTTTTTAAACATTTAAATCATAGTTACACCTTTTTTTTTGCAGAGCATAGCCGTAAATGGCTCTCGCGCTATAAAACTTCACCAACTTTCATTTATCAATTTGTGAGAATAGTAACAAAAAATATAGACTGAATTTCTATAAGTGATATCTTATTTTTCTCTCTTCTCTTTTGTTTTTTTAATTCTAAAGTAATTATTACATTTATCTCATAACTGTTCAAATATGAAATTATAGTAGAAAAAATTGGGAAAAAAAAAAAAAAAAAAAAAAAAAAACGATTTCATTTGTAATACTGATTCCAAGGAAAAAGAAATTCAATAAATTTACTTCATTTAATTTTGGCACATTTTAGATGAAATAATACTACAGTTCATTTTGTTCCTCTCTTTCAATACTCCATTTAATTCCTTTGAATAGAATTACACATGTATTGTAAATTTGTACAAATAGTTTTGTATTTCTCAACGACATTTTTTAATAAGATGATGTAAAACATTTATTATTTGGTTTCTGTTTTCAGTAATTTTTTTTTAATTTCAATAGATGTCAAATTTGACAAAAATGTACTTGATTAAGCATTTTGCAAAATGTCTTTGCTCTTTCATAATTTCAAGTATAGTTCATTTTTAAATCCAGATGGTAAACAATATTTGAATAAAAATTATGGAGCTCCAATCAATAGCTTGTTTTTCTATACTGATCAAACATAAATCGCAATGTTGTTGTTGTTTTTTGTAAAATAGATTTATTGTATGAATACAGCAAATTTCTAAGCATTCAAAACCATTGTTATCCGTATTCTCCCCAGACATTCAAAATCTTCAGTGTAAGGTTCTAAAAAATTTAATTTAATGTGAATTTCATTTAAGGGAAATATCTGGAATTTTTTTTAAATATCTTCCAAGGTATATTTGGATGCTATATAGCAAACATAATAACTTTAACTTATTTTAAAGTTTGTCGTGTTTCTAATAAAATTATTTCAGACATTTTATTAAAAGGATAATTTTTTCTAAGAAATAGGAGGTGTGGAAATCATATATATTTATATATATTATTTTTAAGTCACACCTATTATTTAGTTATTTTATAGAGGAAAATTCTATAGTAAAATAGAGCTGAACATTTTCTGTTCTTTTAAGAAACTGCAAAAAATAGTTATCGTTGAAAATCATTAAAATTTATTGAATCAAATATTCCTACAATCAAAAGCATTTTCAAATAAATATTTAAATTGTACTGATAATCGTATTTCAATTAATTGTAAAAAAATATGTTCACTTCAGTATCTTATAAATAATTTAGATTCTTTATGACATCAAGCATTTTATTGTTCAAATTATAATGACGAATTTTATGTGTTAACTTTTTTTTCCCTTCCTCATTCAGGTAATTCTTTTTTTAGCATTTTACTTAAAAAAAAATCTCATTGTTTATCAATATTTTTCTGATTTATTCGAGTATTTCATTCATAACACGAGAAATGACTTTTCAAAAATTTAATTGATGGAAGATTATTAACAAACTCTCGTCACTGTATCTGTGATAACAGTTTCAAAAAGTTGATTGATAATATCTGTAGAGAAGAATGTTAATGTTCTCTTTAAATACAAAATATTTGATTAAAAATTTATAGAAGTTGAATCTAGATGAATGATACGTAATGCAGGAATAAATTATAAACGTTTTTGGAATTTATAACATATCTGTTAAAATTCAGCAGTATATTTCAAAGTGTTTGATTTGTTACTGATTGAACAAAAGATTAGTATGATAGCATGATTTGTGACATAAAAGTTCAAACACTTTTAAGTAATATCTTAGCTCGTTATAAAAAGTTTCTTACAGTTAAACAGTTATAAACTTATTTAAGAATAATTGCAACAAATTATTTAAATTTTTTTTTATTTCCATTTTTCTTATTTTTTCATTGCTTTGTATTAAATGATATCAAAGTTTGATGTTGTTATAGAACGATTTTTGCTTAATTGGATTTTTAGCATGTAACATAGGTATTATTTTAAAGTTTTTTACCGTTTTTGCTCATTATATTTCCGTAATGAGTAATGAGGCAAAATTACAGTTGATACACACTTTTCAATTGTGAATTGTTATTAGAAATTAACATGTTTAATGAACCAAAACGAAACATGAATAAGTGCTGAATCTTTAAATTTTTAAGCGTTACACTTTTCTCTCATTCACAGAGTCGAATAATCTATAAAACTAAAGTTTATTCTATCCTATATGATATGTGGGATCCTTCAAATAATATGGTTTTGATTCTGAAAGACTCAGAAGAACCGGGAACATCTATTAAATCTCATCTATTAATCTCCGCTTAAATTATTTTAAATAACTGATTACTGTTTCTGTAAAGTATTTAGGTGCATTCAATAAATAGAATTAACTCATTGAACTAAATTTACAATCAAAAGATTTCAAAATGGCTGACTATATACACAAAACTCTTGAATCCGTTTTTAATAATTTACATGATAATCATTTAGATTAATAACTTTGTATAGTGTACTTCACCTATTCATTACTAAGAAAGTATCAATTTGTGAATGCTTTAAACTTATTATGATATAAAATAAAAAGAGAGACTTTTGAATTCTTTTAAAATCTGAATTATCAATTTTTTTTTCAATATGTAAAGTCCATTCATTAAAGATTAACTTATATTACTTTTTTAAAATTGTTATACGACTATTTCCAAATTAAACACATACGTAAATTCCAAATTGGATTGGCTTAAATTAAAATCCCTGTAAGAACTACCCAAAACTTGTACGAAATGGATGTCGTATTTCTGAACTATGATTCAATAACAAACATGACGCTAGAGTGAACCTCATTTTCTTAATATCAGATTCACACCGATTTAAAAATATGAGGTTCAGTTTCGTTTAATGTGAATCCATTGTTTGATAAGTGAGATTTTTGATGTAATCATGACTCGATTACTACCAAAATTGACCACGGTAGCCGAGTGGTCATGATCGAATTCACCTGATCAGCAAGAGTTTTTTTCCTCAAATCGTGGGTTCTAGTCTATATTTCTCTAAGGATCCACTGAAAAGGAAAGGGGGGGGGGGCAACTGCACTTTAAATCTGATGATACTGCAAGTTTTTGCACTGGTTAGATGTGGAAGTTCGGTGAGTGGAATTCCCGTTCAAGTGTCGTCCTCGTCACTTAACCGATGTTCAAAATAATGAGATCTATCGCCAATAGCCCAAGTGTTGATTCTTCGTACAGCGTTAATGAAACAATCAATCAATACCACTAAAATTAGCGCCAGTGGGTTATTGTTTATTCTTTACCATAGGGGTAAAATTGGTAAAGGAAGAAGAAAATAAGAAGCGACAAATTGTCTGAAAGAGATATGCGGAAATGTAATTCTGTTTTCATTAACTGTGAGTGCACTGAGAAATAAAAATTTAAATTATTAGAGTGGGGTTAGAGGCTACGATCTTTTCGTAGCAAAATAGGCAAATCTAAATTTATAATATAGATTTGAGAACATTGTTTGTGCTATATAATTGGGTTTTTACGTTTTTCTATAGTTGTAAAAACATTACGTCTGTCGTCAGAATGAAGGCTGCGTACTTTATTATTGCGCAAAGAACTTGTTATAAAGTAGGACTGTTATTTAATGATAGTGGAAAAAAATCTGCCAATTAGCAATAAGCTAAGATATGGATTTTACTCCCAAATCTTTCTTGTATATATTTAATATGTTTCAAATAGATTAGTTTATCTACCTAAATGAAAGTCTAGGTAATGAACCACACCGGTATAGATTCGATGAAAATATTCCCAATTTATCTCTAAATCGAATAAACATTTATAAAAAAAAAAAAAAATTGGAGGGAGGTGTCAATACGTCTAGATTTCCTCGAGATTTCTACAAATTAATCACAGTTCTTGAATCTGTGAGCCATTTTTTTGGAGTATCTAGGAATTTTTATATTTTTCTCATTGCCTAATTCAGTAGTTCCCAAAGCGTGCACCACGGCACAGCAGGGTGCCTCGACGTCTTTACAGGAGTGCCAGGAAATCCACATATTTTATATCTCTTACTTAGAAGTAGTCCTAGTTTTATAAGGAATAAGTAGCCGGTGTGGAAACCAAAGTTTACAAAGGCTTCCGGAGATTGAATGAGTTGGGAATCATTGAAATAGTTTAAAATTGTCTTTAGGAAAAACTGCCCATTCCCTTGCTGTTCATAGAGGAGTGAGGGGAAGTCATAAATATATACTTGTAGGCCAGCGTTTCTTAACCTTTTCGAGACGGACACTTTCGAGAAGAAAAAAATGTTGAGGACGGAAGTTTTTACGACATTACTTATCCCCTTTCCTGTCAATGATTGGCAGTTCCAAGTGTTGTGTGACAAAAGGACCAGATAGAGTGTTGGTCCCCTGCTGGGCAGTGGGGAGGTTTGCGCTCTAGCAAGCTATGATTCTCCCTTTTTCTGGAAAATTCTCTCTATAAGCCGCTTTGCAATTATACGTCCGTTTTCAATTCAAGAAACTTTCGAAAATATATTCTCTGAAAATAGAAGACATGTTCTTTCCTGCAATTTCCTTATATCATTCTTAGTACTATAAATAGAATTTTCGTGCAGTAAATTATTCTACTCATATGCAATAATGGGAAAAACTATTATAATTATTTCACATTGTAATTTATAGAAGGTAGTGGCCACAGTACCATTACATGATATAATTATCAAATTATATTAAATACCATTTCATTATTTAATATATAGACATTCTGAATTATCTATTTATACGCACAAAAATTCTTTACTCATTATTTTGGATGTGTAAATTATTTTTAGCACCTAAAAGTCTGAATAAATTAGTAATACTTTTGAACAATGAAGGAAAATGTTCAATTCATGAAAAGTTATATTTCATATTTGCTGCACTATATATATATATATATATATATATATATATATATATATATATATATATATGAATTTTGAATTAATAAGTCTTGCAATGTTTTAATTTTCATTGAGTTTAATAATTTCTGTATATGAAAACTAAGATAAACTATGACATGCAATGAAATACGGTTATTGCATGAATATTCATTAGTGTAACTATAAAGGAAAACTTTAACTATTCCACACAGCAATATATCTTTTGAAATATTTGAAGGCGTTGCCTTTAACTTTTACTTTGAATATTTTATAAAACATTGCATTTGCCAAATGAATGTTTATTTGCCTTTAATCAAAGATCAAGTATTCAAAAACATGTTTAAATGTATGTAGCATTAACATGTATTTCAATTTCACAATCTTCAGTAAACACATTAAATATTTGTAAACGTTATAAAATTATTTTATATGTTTCAAAATAATTCATGCAATCATATGTTTAAATGTTGAAATTTTTATTTTGAATTAAGGCTGAAGTTCTACAAGAAATATATAATGTTATAAATTTCGAAAATTTTGGTAATTATTAGTCTTTATAATCAAGAAGTTTAATTGAAAAGAAATGAAAAATATTAAGTCTTTATGAATGTTATACTATTTCAATTAAATTCCGATTTTCTCAAATCAACGGTGATTGATTAAAAAGTTTTATTGACATTGCACTAAAAACAACATAAGGCCCATTGGTGACAGGTCTCGTAATTTTGAACGTCGGTCATGTGACGAGGATGACACCTGATCAGGCATCCTCTCTTTTCCCGTACTTTGAGCCTCGACAGATTAAACGTGCATCAGTCTCGACTACACAGTGTGTCTTCAATTTTTGCGAGAGTTTGTAGCAACAATACCACCCAAGAGATGGCGCCACCCATAGCACCAAAACAGGCCGAAGCTTCAAATCAGTTTGAGCCGACAAACACCCCCAATACCCAAATTAATAGTAATAATACTAATAATAGCCCAGGAAATTTCAACTTCATCACTGCAATCAGTGAACTTCAAAACCTATTCAATAAGTTCCTTAAACTTTTTGAAGCACTGAATAATATGTCCAAAGTCAATAACGATCTTGATAAACTTAATATCTTTATAGCGGGTGTGGTCGCTTCACCACCCACAAACAATAACTAAAATTCACCCTTCTCGGCCTCAAACTGGTTACCTGGAACGCCCGAGGGGTAAAGTGTCGTGATGTTGAATTGCGACACTTTATTGATAAGCACTCCCCAGATTTAATTCTTTTACAAGAAACACATCTAGGACCGGGTATGAAATTCTCTATGCCTAACTACACCATACACAGAAACGATAGAACACCCACTGCAACGACCAATAAACCCTACGGCGGCACTGCAATTTTAATTAAAAAGCCTCTCCCACACTACCAAATCCCAACACCCTCACTAAACGGTGCAGAAGCAACCATTGTTGCACTCACCCCAACAGATGGAAACCCATTACTCGTTACCTCAATGTATATACCACCATCTGTTAGAGCCTCATTAGTACCAAAGGATATTCAGACTATTCAAAATTTAGGGCCGATTTCATTAATTTGTGGAGATCTTAATGCTAAGCACACTAGCTGGGGCTGCAATTATAATTCATCTCGAGGTAACACATTAAGAAATTTTGCCGATCAAAACGGCTTAGAAATCCTAGCCCCGCCCACACAAACACGCTACGGACATAACTCCGCCTCCATCATCGACATAGCAATTACCAAGAACTTTCATTGGCCTGCTCAAATTCACTCGCTACCGGAGTTAAGTAGCGATCACTACCCTGTGCTGATCCACTTCGACACACAGAGTTGATACGAACTCCCTGAACCAAAAGTTCGTACAAATTGGGCTCTTTTCAAAAACACATTGCTAGAAAACACATTTACACTCCCCAAAGCAAACAGCGGAGAGGATATTGAAAAACAAGTCGCAGAACTCACACAAAACATTTTAAGTGCACATAAAATCGCCTCAAAACCCATAAATACTAACAAACAGACTTTCATCGGACAGGAACTTCGGGATTTATTCAGAAAAAGAAACAAAGCCAGAAAAACCTGGCAATTCACCCGCTTTCCTGCCGATAAAGAAATTTTAAACAGAATTCAAAACGAAATTAGGCGTAAAGTGCACTTACACAAAAACAAAGAATGGGAAGACACGCTTGAAAACCTGAGTGCTGAAAGCGGTAGCCTTTGGGGTATGGCCAAAACATTCAGAAAAAAGCGAGTTCCTATCTCCGCCCTTAAAGGCCCAGCTAGTATCGCACTTAGTAACACTGAAAAAATCAAAATTTTGGCAGATTCACTTCAAAACCAATTCAAATTAAAAGACATAAACACACCTATTCACGACGAGAACGTAAAGGATGTCGTTCATAACTATCTACAAAATGAAGAAAATTTCCAAAATCCAGATTACCCTCCACCACTAGCCTCAGAAATTGCAGATTGCATAAAGAAAATAAAAATCAAAAAAGCACCAGGGAGAGAAGGCATCACCAATAAAATGATAAAAAACCTGCCACACTTCTGCATCTTTCAACTAAGAAACACCATTCACAATATGCTATATCTTGGTTACTTCCCGGATTCCAGGAAAACCGCTGTTGTCATCCCTATCCTGAAACCGGGTAAGGATCCTACCCGGCCAGAAAACTACAGACCAATTTCCTTATTACCAATCCTCAGCAAACTAGCCGAAAAAATAATCCACAATAGACTATCAAAATTTCTACAAGACCACGATATCATCATCCACGAACAACATGGATTTGTCCCGAAATTATCCACATCACACCAACTGCTCAGAGTAGTGGAATTCATCAAGACTGGATTTTACAAAAGTCAAAATACTGGTGCGGTCTTCCTGGATATCCAAAAAGCCTTTGACCGAGTCTGGCATACAGGTTTAATTTTCAAAATGATCAACTACAATACCCCTGCATATCTCGTAAAAATAATAAACTCTTATCTACGCAATAGAAGCTTTCAAGTCACCGTTAATGAACAACTATCAAATCTAAGAAAAGTTGAAGCTGGAGTCCCGCAAGGAGGAATCCTCTCAACCACCTTGTTCAATTACTACGTGAACGACATCCCTATACACCAAAATACAAAAATATGCATGTATGCAGATGACACTGCGATACTAGCAAGACACTACTTTTCACCAAAAATAGGCCAAGCACTAAACGAACACCTACAGAAACTAGAAGCATGGTACTCTACTTGGAAAATAGCCCTGAACGTTTCCAAGACAGAGGCCGTCTTCTTCTCCAGAAACTACAGAAAAATAGAACCAGACATTTTTCTGGAAAACAAAAATATACCCTGGTCTCTAGACACCAAATATCTTGGTGTAACATTGGATAAAAAACTCACTTTTAAACAACACGTTCTACGAATTAAAAAGCAGTATAATTCTGCAGTAAATAATATTTCCCCGTATTTCGCGTAAATCTACATTAAGTAGACGTAATAAATTGTTTATCTACACCCTAATACTAAGACCTATCCTGACCTATGCTAGCCCAGTCTGGTCGCATTGTGCTGACACAACACTAGAATTATTAGAAAAATCCCAAATTTCCACCATTAGAATGATAGTAAGAGCACACTGGTACATGAGAAACACAGACATCATATACTCAATTAAACTTCCAACACTTAAAAACTTCATTAAAAAATTATCAGAAAATTTCTACCAAAAAATTGATACCTCGAGCAATAAAACCATTCAAGAAATAGAAAAGTATACCCCACTCAGAAGCAACCCACAATTACACAGACCACGAGAAATTTTAATTCTTTAATTTCACTTATTTTATAAAAACACTGGTAACACAAGCACACTCCTCACAAAATCTCACCCCTATGCACCCACCTATATATACAGAATTAACACACCACACCATTGACCAATCACAGAGCGCGCTCTCACTGCGACCAGACTGAACAAGCAAGCAGGAATCCAATAGACTACTGCTGCAATATCCTAAGACTAAACTCATGAATTTCAACCATCTCTCTTTTGGATTAATTTTAACAACACTAGTACTTAAACTAGTGATATTCTAATATTAATAATATATATTCAGCATATTTTTCAAAATTAATTTAATATTTTCCAAAAAGCTATTGCACTGTAATTTTATTTTATTATCTTAATATCTAAATCTTAACTTCTGGGCAAGTGTAAAACCAAAATTCAGTCTCACCTCAAATAATAGCCAATTCACAGGGGATTAAAGCCCAAGAGAGTTATGTTCCCCGACAGAAATAGTCGGTTTGGTTTGTGTCTTCAATGGCATCAACTAGCTGATGAACTGTTTTAATATTGTTTAATTCTCTGAATCTCAAAATAAATATCTGTGAAGGGACACACACATTATACGCTAATAAAGGGCAAATGTACATTAAATATATGTTTGTTTAAAAATTCTTTACAAGCATCGATTGTCTAAAAATCAATAAATATGATATTGTTTTAAAAAAAATCATTTGTTCTTTTTTTTTACTCATCCATTAGTAATGGCTTCTTATCAAATAATAATTAAAAAAAAATGTTGTAGAGAAGGCTATAGATAATCCCCGCCAAAGACTTTTGCATTGAACTCCCATTTTTGTTCCCAACTTCCCATTCAAAGTCAGAATAAAAAGTTTATTGCTTAAAAGCAATAAATGAACAAAATCAGGTGGCTTGGGTCAGCCACATTCATGAACATCTGACTCTGTTACACAGGAGCGGCCGAGTTGAATCCTTTGTGAGGTATTGTTGACCCATGACATTGATATATATGTGAATTTAGAACCTAGCCGTGTGACGGCCGAAATCTGCTTGCACGTGGGGAAAACTGACATTGGCCAATAAGAGCGATTGGTGTTACAGGGGACAAAAACGGAGTTTGTCTTTGATTGGATAGTTCATTCAAAGGGGGCTTGAGACAGACCTACCCGAGGTCTTAAAAAGGGAGAAAAGAATAAGAGAGGATTCCTGCCGGGGAGAGAGAGAGGGTTCCAGGTAGAAGTTGGAGGCAATAGCCTGCTCTTGCGATTTGAGAACTGAAATCGAACTGCATTTGATATTAAGCTTTTGGTGCTATTTTAACTATATTTGTTTGGACTTGTGCTGTGTAGCTATATATGTTTGATCTATGGGCTGTGTAGCTATATGTGTTTGGACTATGGGCTGTGTAGCTATATGTGTTTGGACTTTGTGTGAATAGAAACCAGACGGAAACGCCTAACTAGAATATAATCCATAAATTTGTAAAATAAAGAATTATTTCTACTTAAGTTGTGCGATCCCTTCACGTTACCGCTTCATTCCACGCATTCTGGGATCACGACGTTAAAATGTATATTATTCTTAAACAATTTATTACGTTTTCTTCTTCAAAATGAGTAAAATAATTGATGAATATATTTTTTCTCCATAAGAAGTTGTTCATGATTAATTAAATCGTTTGTTTTTCATATATGATTTCAATAACGTTAACATGTTTTGTGTATGTGTTAGATAGAAAAATATTGCTTAAATTCTAAGAGTAATACTCAGAGTCTTGAATGATAAAAGGAAATGAAAAAAGTAATAATAAAAATAAGTAAAGATAGAAAATATGATATTGAATTCAGTTCTTAGGGTAACTTTTCTCTAATCACGAAATGTAATAATGTTAGAAGAGAACCTAAAACTATTAATAATCGGGGTGGAAACCTTCCTGAGATCCCCTTATTAGAATTATCTCCATAAAAATTCCATCTCAAATATATAATAAACATTTATTTAATAAAATTAAATAGTTGAAGTGATTTGGAAACCAAAAACATTTTAAACTAAAGAAAATAGGAACAATTTACATCTAGCAGACAAACATATACTTAATGTAGCTTATTAATCCGTCATTTTTGATGTTTTACAGAATGTTTTTATCTTTTCAATCACTAAAATAACTAAAACTGTTTTTGTGCAAGCTTTGAACCCTGAAATTTTTATGGCTTCAACAAAATTAATATTTTTAGCTGCTACTTTTTTAATGAAAATAATTGCAGAAACTTTTTACTTGATTCATCGTTGATAAAAGATAGCTTTTAAAGAACTTTGAAAAGTTTCTCTCTCACGAACCGACTGAAACACACACTGTCAAAATTTTTTTAATCCCAAACATATATTTAAAAATTTAAGGTTTTATGGAGGTGCAGCGGTTCCGGTATGTGCTTCGTTCAGTTACGTATTGCTCCATTCGGAGTAGGCCTCACCCGCTTCAATATCAAGCTCCGAGAGTGTCTGCCCCCAACTCGAGCTGATGCACCTCCTTCCTCACTCCTCCGTCTGTATGAGAACTCGTGCATGTCGCGCATTTTTTTGTTTTTTTCCCTCTCATATTTTATTACTCGAGGTACCGATGAAATCCCAGATTTCTGTAAACTCGAGAAATACATTGCAAGTTTTTCCCTAATCAAGACACATTACAACCACGCGTTCATGGACAGTTGTTCGTTTTTCCAGAACGTTTGTATCTTAAAAAGATACTGCGGGGGAGTGTGCAGCTAGTTCAGCAGATTAGTCAACGATTGTGGAGACCACAACAGGTTCTGCGGGCGCTCCTCGCCAGGCAGCAACCCTGGGCTCAACTCTACTTCACTTCAAAAGTGATTCATTCTCTCTTTCGACTTGCGCACTAACTGATGCTCGCTTGGAGCTCGTTGTACGAAGTTCAATGGTGTGTAAATAAATATAATAGAATGTTTAGCATGTGCCTATTTCTTACCAAAACCCGCAGCAGAAATTATT
>BMAW01013352.1:455126-484620 GCA_019974015.1 Nephila pilipes
AGCTGGACACCCACGACGACTTTGTAAGGAAGGAATTGTCGACACGCATAACGTCAATAAAATCAAGAATGAGGTATAATCATATGGAAATCGAGAATGAATGCGACATTTGAGGAAGAATATTGCCTCTGAAAGCAATTATCTCGTTTTTCTTTGTATAAGGTTTGTTACAACTTGTAACTTTTCTTTAGGAGATTGTACCCGACACTTTTTGAAACTAACCCTTAAACACATTGCGTATTCAAAGATTCAGATAGATCGGCTTAGAATGGTTGAACACTAAAGAGATTATTGACATTTTATATGTCGTATGAGTTTCAACTCTCTAATGTTTGACACGAAAGAAAAGAAAATGAGAGTTTTTCCACAGCAGTATTCTAACAACCAAGTATGACAGTATATCATTTTTAGTTTTAAACTTAAGAAAAAACGAAGTAGAATATTTTATTTGAAAGCAACTTCTGTAGTGGTGATAAAGTCGCGAATTGCAACACACTCGGCAGAATTTTAGAATTAAAATAAACAGCGAAAGCGCGCACAAAAATTGGCCTCTTACTATAAATTATATATTTAGTATTGCATTTTTATTGTGTTTAAAAATTCCACTGCACTTATAAGAACTTGTTTTTTAAAGATTGTAGAAGAGAAAAACAGGGTTAAAAATGTAGGCATTGCTAGTTTCTGTTTTAATTTTTCAGTTTCTCTCGAAGTCTTAACATTTGTATATTAATAAGTTGAATATCAATAAAAAAGACTTAAAATATTTTAAAGCATTTTATAATTGACTACAAACGAAGGAAATATATGGAGATATATAAATTGTTGTAAACATACAAATAAACTACTGTAAAACAGCTCATGTTTTCTTAAGGTTTTTTTTTTTAAATTAATTTTGATCAGTTCGAATTCACTCATTTAATTGTGAGCATAGTATGTTATATTTTCTAATACTCACTTCATTCAGTATGTGTTTAAATATTTTGTTACAAAAAAAAAAAAAAAAAAAAACCTTTTTTTTTCCATTTTCGAGTTTTTTTTTTTCCATTAGAGTATTACTAAAAACATTATTTTTTTCATTTGCACAAAGTATTTTGCAAAGTAATTAATACTTTTGATAAAGATTTAATTTTTCACCGCTATTATGTAAAGAAATTATCAAACAAGAATGAGTTTAATGCTGTTTCAAAATATATTTCTTCCATTTTTGAATAACTTATTCATGCAAACTTATGAAGAAACGGTACCCTAAAAATGACAGAATATCAAGAAATAAAAATTATATCACCTTATTTTAATTTTAGAACTTTTATAAATTCATGCATAATCTTTCATAGTTCCAGCTGTATTATTTAGCGCATTATCTTAACTATCTTTCTCAGAGTGCACCATATTATTTCATTGACTTTTAAAATTTTTGCTTTTTTTTCTTTTTTGCATTTAATTTTTCACGATGATCGTGCATTTACAATTCCAAGTCTTTTTTACTATTAGTATAATGTATCAAATTATTCTACTCATGGAATAAGGATTTTTATACATAATTCCTTTTTAAAAAACACCACAAAATTACGTGTAACTGGTTTTTTACAACGTTTTTCTGAATTTCACTTGGTGTGTGTGAGTGTGTGTGTGTGTCATCAAATTTTCGATCGTTAATTTAACCAACTTCCCATCAAGCTAGAGCTTTGAAATTTTGGGAATCGTTCGTACTCGCCTAACATTGCAATATTTAGACGTTTGCGACAAGTTTTAACTAATATGTCACTAATTTTAATAAGTCAAAATATTCTTTCCTCTCGGCGCTTTTAGGATAGAGGAAAAAATTTCTTTCCCCCTCTGGGAGCACCGGGCACTCCCCACGCCACATGAGGCCTCGTAAACCTTTTGTACTCACAAAGGGGAGATACTATCTCCCCTTTACTATCTCCGAGATAGTAAGGGTTGCTGACTTTTAGTCAGTAATCATTCGCAAGAAAGAAAGTTTCCAATATTTGGCGCCATGTCTTATCACAATAATTTTTTCTGAATTCTGGTTCCCATTTTTTTTTTAATAGAATGACTTACAAACTTTCAAATGCATGTTTTGATTTTATGAGTATTATGAATTTTTTAATACTCTCACAAATGTCTCTTTTTAAGTAAATTTTAAAGTTAAAATAACAGTTTTAACTAATATTTCAATAATTTTCTCTAATAAACTTTGCCACCATATCAAAACGTTGTTTTTAAAAACGTTGGTTTTTATATCGAATTATTTTATTGTTTTTCGTAACGTCTGATAGAATAAAATAATTGCAAAGCTATAAGTAACACTATAAGAACCAAACACACGCACTGAATTGTGAAAAAAAAATCAAAGAAATTAAGAAAAATATAACTCAAAAATATTAAAATTTACTGTAGTTTTAAAAATTATTATAAAACATTACTGTTATTGTTTTTAAAACTATTATAAAACATTAAAATATTTTGAAAATAATTAAAATTTTAAATAAATAATTATTTGTAGATGAAGTTTTTTTTTATTTCCTTTTGGAATGAATATTTTATATGTGTCCATGGTGAACATAATAATTTTCGTATAATTATATAAAATTGCTCAGCTCAATTTTTAAAAAGACACTATTTGTCAGTGTAATAATTAAAGCCCACATTCTTCCTAAATTTAGGAAATGCAATGGAACATAATTTGAACATATTGGGTTTATGTAAAATCACAAAAATTATCCATCAGTAATCCTAGTATTAGTAAATAATTTCAATAAGTTTCTGTACATTTCAATCAAATAAAGGATACTTACTTATGTGTAAGTTATCCGCAAATTGCATTATAACTTACAAATAAATTTTAAAGTAGTTTCATAGGTTTAATTGATAAGAGAAATATTGAGCTGCACTATTTTTAAGTATAGTATAAGTGTGGCATGGTGTGGAAGTTGGGAAGGGGAGCCAGCTCAAATGTCGTCCTCGTCACTTGACCGAGGTACAAAATTATGAGGTCCGTCGCCAATAGCTCTCGTGTTGCTTGTAGTGCAACGTTAATAAAACCAAACCTAGGTAATTAGCTCTTATTCATTAATTTACATTTAATTGCAATAAGTAATTAAATATACTGCAAATGAAGTAATCTTATTGCATGAGCATTTCATGATTTAATTGCTACATAAATTTTACTATGTAATTGTAATAAGCTAAATAAAATAGATTAAAATTCATATTATTATGAGGAACTCAAGCCAAATTAATGTATAATTCACAGTATCAAGATTAAAAGTAAATTTAAGAAAGGTATAAGAAAGTTTATTTCATTGAAAATAAAGAAAGAAATGTGAGGGAGAGAGAGATTGCTCATATATTTATATTGTTAAAATATGCAGAAAAATATATAAAAATGGCATATTAAGGAATATAAGCAAATTTTTACCAAAAATGTATGCTGATTATTATGCTCAAAGAACATCTTACTTATAATTTTATAATAGACCTTACAAACAGGTATCAAATCAAATATGAACACTCAAAGATAGTAACATATTTTAACATTATTTATCCAGGAAAAAAATTTAATTACGTTAATGCTACATTGAGTTATAAGCATAATTATTTTCAATAAAAAAAGAAAATGAAGAACTAAAAGTAGCTCAATAAAGAAGTTTTTCATTCAATGTAAATAACGAGAGTACTTCAAATGAAATACACTGCATAAAAATAATGCAGTAATTATATAAACAGAATGTAATCAGCTACATGAATACAACAATAAGCTTAATGGAAACAATAATTATGAGGATGATGTTTCTGCATATTTTTTCTTATCAAGACAATCTTATATTAAAAAATCGAAAAACTAGCGATATGCTAGTTTGATATATATCGATTTAAATCCAAAACTTCCTTAGCAAATATTTTATGTGTTTTGAAATAGGGTAGTCCTTTATGTAAATGGTTGAACCAATAATAATTTTATTATTTTCTCGAATAAATATAAATTTTTTGTGTGATTAATACATCTAAATTTCCTAAATGCGAAAAAACACTTATGATTTATTTTTGATATCTGCTCTCCAAACTGTGTGTGAGCTATTCTTTGAAAGTGTTGGGAAATATTTGCATAGGTCTTATATTGTAGCCCTTCAGATAAGAAAAGCAGGGTCTGGGCACAATCAATGTTCACAGAGGAGTGGGGGAGGGGAAAGTCGTAAGGTCATTCGTTGTAAAGATAAGGTCACTAACTACCCAAGCCTTGCCATCTTGAATGAAGAGAATGTTTGAATGATCACAGCTTTTCTGGGTGGGATGCCTTCTAAAATCTCGCATTACTTCGAAGTCATACAGCTATATAGTACAAACTTGGTAATGTATTTATTTCGAGTTTACAGAAATCTGTGATTTCTTTTACTCGGTATGAGTAATATAATATGAAAAGAAAAGCCACAAAAAAAGTCACCGAAGGCGACGGACGAGTTTTCGTATGGACGAAGAGTGAGGAAGTGAAGTTTCAGTCCTCGGAGTTGGCTGTACAGTGAATGTATTGTTACGAAAATTGTCCGGTGTGTGTATATGAACAGTCCGACGAGCAGAATGCTAGAAAAATAGTAATTTATTCTTTAAATAATAATAAAACAGGAAGCACAGACGAAAACAAGATCGTTTTCGCACAAATTTTCAGCACTAAATAAACAGCAATCCACAGTTTTAAGCAAAATCACGCAGTTTGCAAAGCAAGCACGATCATCGCTTCCACTCCGAAAAACTAACTCCCTGACGTTGACGTTGAAATTCCATGGGCGTCAGGAGCGCGGAGCGCTCCACAAGCCCAAATCTGGTATTTATTAAGTCCTTTGGATAAAATGGAAATTTACATTGTGGAGAGGAATTTCTTGCGGATGAGAGGGTAAAATTTTGGAGAGTAGAGAAGAAAAGTTCTTGAGAAATGAGCTGATTGATGAGCCTAGCATAGCTGGCGCCATCTGTTGAGCAGTTAATGAGTATGTACTTGAAAAATTTGAAGTTCCACAAGGGAAAAAATTGATCTTGCAATGGGCGAAGAGAAACGACTGCGATTGGCTGCATTATTCTTCAGAGATATCCATAAGCGCTTCTAAGATGGCGAATTTTTTGTTTGCTTGTCCTTTTGCATTTTGAATTTTATGGAGATTTGTAAGCAGTCCTGGAATGATTGAGAAGATTTCGGCAAGAGCTTTGAGTTGTTCGATGGCTTCAAAAATGTTGATGAAAGGATTTTTCTGGTGGCTTTTTGCATTATGTTGTGGGATTTTCCTTGAATTTTTTGATGAATCTGGGTTTTCGTCCGTTTGGGGCGCCATCTGTTGGTTTGATTTTAAAGCATTTGCAAAAGTGTAGTCTTCACGAACAGTATTTGTTTTGGGTGCGTTGCTTTTAGTAATTGTTCCTTTTGGAGGTTTGGGATAGAGTTTGCATCCTCCATATGAGGCGGTGTGTCCAATTTCGTTGCAGTTAATACATTTTATTTCTTTAATTTTTCCTTCGATGTTACAGTCTCTGGTTGCGTGGGCGCCTGAGCATTTTAAGCATCTGGGGATCATATGGCAATTATCTGAACTGTGATGAAAAAAATTACAGTTGAAGCATTGAGTGACTTTGTTACTTCGGTATTCGTCAACTGTAACAGACATATAGCAAATGCGGTTAACTTCATAGATTTTCTTACTGGTTTCGTTTCTAGGTAGTGTTATTAAGAATATTGGAAGGGGAATTTTTGTACGAATGTTTGTAAGTTGATTTATCCTGATTGGGTCGAATCCAAGTTCAATTAGTTCTTCCTGGATATCATGGATTTCAGTATCTCGTGGTAAACCTTTAAAAATAATTTTCAATGGACGCAAAATTTTTGGTTGAATGACGTAATATTCATAAGTCTTAGTGGATAATAGGTGTGAAAATTTTCTATAGTCATCTAGCGTATCGGTATATAATTTAATGTACTCGCCGGAAAGACGAGTTCTTAGTTTAGGTAATTCATGACTAATTTCCTTGAGGTGTTGTCTGTAATTTTTGCTTACTTTAAGCATAATTGGGGGAGGTAAATTTTTTGCTTTTACAATTTTGGGAGTTGAATCCGAATCTTGATCTTCATTGTTATGTGGGGGTGTAACATCGTCTGATAGTTGTTGGAATTGATTTTGAGTAGGTAAAATTAAATTAGACGAGGAGGTCAGTGTAGGTTTTTTACATGTTTTATTTTTAGGGGGTGTGATAAAACCTTGATTATCTTTACGTTTCATAGGGAGGATATTTGGGGTGGAATGGATGGGGCAGCCAGCAGTCGCGCAAGGCGCTAAAGTAGCATACTCCCTTTCCAGTCGTTGAAGCTTGTTTTCATATCTTTCGATATTTTTCTGCGTTTTGATAAAAAGTGAATCATTTGAATCTGTGCCAAGAAATTTAAGTTGGACCAGGTAAGATGATTGTGCTTCTTTTCTGGTGGAGTAGGAGGCAATGTCTTTTTCAATTCCTTGTCGTTTTTGGCATGGAGTTTTTTCGTCTTCAGATCTGGATGATATGGAAGAGAAGTTCGATGAGGTATCTTCATTAGGTTCCGAGTTATATTGATGGTCAAAATTCAAGTCCATGGTCGGTAAACAGTTAAGTCGGAGAGAAAAAGTAGTAAGAAAAATATGCGGTGAGCACTAAAAAGTGCTATTTGAGCCGTTAGAGTAACCAAGATTATGCGTGCAATCTAAGGGCAAACTAACTCCCTGACGATCATGGGCTCTGTCTATTTATACCTTGAAGACCGGATGTGACGTCACATAAGAAGTTCTCCAATGTTTCGGTCCTATTCTGGAAACTTCTCGACGAAACTAGATTTCACTTGAAGATTCGTGATGCCTTTTGTCGCCAAGTAGCCAAGTTTTGTCGTGAAGGCCGGAAGTCGAATTCCTGCTTTTCTCCTTGGCGTCCTGATAGCCTGTGAACGTCTCTTAGCAACCATATGATCAGTATTGCTGGGAAGCAACATTTCATACTTGTAACAGTATCCTTTCGAAAATTTCGACAATGGAGCATAGTAGATATTAGTGACCTTGTTTTGATGTGTGGGATATAAACGCATATTATAGCTAATTCATATTGAATTTTGTAAGCCCCAAGAATATTTTTTATAAGCAATTTACATAAATTTGTGTAAAAATGTATAAATGTTCTTCTCAACGGATTTAAAAAGACGATGTGATTTTTGTTGTTACATTCTAACTCTATATTATGCTCATCTGAGAAAAGTGACTGAAATAATAACAATTCATCGCGACTGATTTCTAGGGATATCAGACAGTAGTTACCTTTATATTAAGTATTATATGTTCACTGAATATGGTAATATATTTTGTTTAATTAAAGTATAAAGTGTTGCAGGCAAGACAAAATTCTACTAGATAAAACATATTTAACGAAGAGAATGTAAAATGCAAACCATAACCCAAGTTGCACTCGGAATATATTCTCGGTATGATTTCATTTTTCTAAATATTAAATTTTTATAATACAGAGAACTTTTTTGCACTGGTTTTAATTCAATATCAGTAAAAAATGGTTTATTATTTCAATACTTTATGCAAATAATTTTTGGAATTAATTTATCACTCATCCACCCCTCCCCTTATTTTAGAGAGGAGAATATACTTCAAGTACAATTTTAATCATCAAACGCATACATTTTTTCATACATAAAGCTACTTTTTCATGTCTGAATTTTAAGATTTCTGGCTTATTTTCAAGTAATTAATGATTAGTTATACTTTCAAAAATTATTTAAAATTTTTATTACCATTTTATTTGTGTCATTCGAATATTCATTTAATTTTTTTCTGAATTGTGCTGTTTTTAAGTCCTGCGTGGTTACAGGTTACATGCAACATTTAGTCGTTTTACAGAAAATTTTTAAGGAAACATTGAATGTGTTGATTTGAAAATTAAAACATGCATATAATATTAAAAAAAATCGCATTGCAAAGTACAAAGTAAATGCTAAAAGCTATTGTATTATTTAAGTACTTTTAATATAATTATATCTGGATTTTTATAACCTATTTATGTTGAATGATGTTCATTTTCAACAGCTCCTTTTTATAAAATATTAGCTTTTAGAATTAAATTTATTATTATTAGTAGTAATTAGAATTTATCCCGATATTTCATATTACTGTTTCATTCAAAGAATAAATAATTTGTTTAGATTTGTTAATATTAGTGTAAATTGAAATTTTGAGAATAGCAATTTCATTCCCAATAAAATTCTACATTTATAAATTTAAAAATGCCACTTTTTTTTGTAAAATTATTTTCAACAAGGAAGGTAATTTATGTATTGATTTTATGAACTATTTGTTTTCAAACATTTTATGAAAAACGATGTAAATTTTTAAATCTGTTGATCTTTAGTGAAATAACAAGCATGGAATCAAATGATTGATTAAGTTACTCAATTCTTATGAAATTGACATTTCATAAATACCTTTTATGCGTTTGATTCTGGATCCCATTTATTCAAAGAAAATCTGCCCCTTTCTACAATAATTAATTATTGTTTTAAAATTAGTTATCTTCATTTTTAACCTTCTAATATGTTATTTGAAAATAGATTTTATATCTCCCTATTGGTTCATATAAAAAAATTTCTGAATAAAAATCTACATTCTGCTGAACAGTTTTAAATATTTGATTTTCACATTACTTTCATCTTGTATTATAATATATGTTTCATGACTTTTGTCTCTTTCAAGGGCCGCGATCAATCGTGCGTGCAATCCTGATAATTGCTGTATATGAAACGAAACGAGGTCTCAAAGTCATTAAGTGGAATTGTGTGGAAGATAGGGAAATTCGCGTTAGGATACCAGCTGGGATGTTTTCGTCTAACCATGACGAAAAAAGTTATAAAGTCTAGTGTCAAAAGCCCTTACGTAATGGGACTCTAAAGGGAAATTGATTTTTTTAAAAATTTCCTTTTCCAATAAGTTTTTTTTTCTATTGAATAAATATTATTTTCTACTGCTAGTTACTAGTTATTTTGCATGTGAAATGTCTTAAATTTTCTTAATGTAAGGAAAGTTGAATAATGACATTCATTTGACAGCTCAAGGAGTAAACATTTAACCTTTTTATCTGTGGTTGTAATGTTTATTTAAAACATTTACTATAGTTACTTTATTTTATTTGAACAATTTAATGAATTTATGTATTTTTGAACCTCGCAACATATTTTAATGCTCGTACGTTTCGTTTACTATTTAAAAACTAGTAATACCAAAAATTTGATTTTGAGATAATTAAATGAGTTCATTAATTCATTAAAATTTCGAACAATAATGTCTTAGTGAACAGATCAATATTTTTTTACGTGTTTTATTGTTTGCTAAGTTCTACATGTAAAATGCTATATTAATTGAATTGTTCTGTTCTTTTTTTGTATTTAATCTGATATGAGAATTTATAAGTCTTGAAATTTTTTTTTTATTAACAGGAATGCTCAGGGAGAGATATATTATTCAACTAAATGGGTGTACGTATTTGCATTTTCTTTAGTAATGATATTGAAAATTGTAGCTATTCTCTGTCAAATAATTATAATTAATTAAAAAAAAGAGATTAAGTTTAGTAACTTTTACAGATAAAAGTAAAAACTATCACGTTTTTTTATTGTAAAATGTATACATATATATAAAATTGTTACATGACAAATAAATTTTTTAATTAAATATTGATCATTACAAATTTATTCAAATATGTAATTTTTTTCAGATTTAAGGATCTTAACTTTTTTTTTCTATTTTATTTCCACACAAAATTCGTCTAAACTGTCCACGAAATTCGACGATACTTTGAGTTCCTTGATATTATATTTGTAGTAAACGATTGTGTGATATATTTGATACTATATGTGAAATTACTCACTACAATAAATTATTATTAATATGTATTTCTAAAAGAAGTAATTTTTCGTATTTCTGTTTGTTTTAAATATTGAAATTAACCAACTTCATTTAATTATTATTTTTGTATTGCTTGTGACTGAACGAATTTAATTCCGACGTTGATCAGAACATTAATTTTTGAAGTTTTACCAGAAGAAAAGAATA
Source organism: Nephila pilipes (assembly GCA_019974015.1). Taxonomy (NCBI): domain Eukaryota; kingdom Metazoa; phylum Arthropoda; class Arachnida; order Araneae; family Nephilidae; genus Nephila; species Nephila pilipes. The sequence continues at coordinate 465,245 of BMAW01013352.1, forward strand.
ATTTCGTAAAAAATCCTTTTTTTAAAAAAAATTAATATTTCAAGCTTTAAAAATTTCCTGTTTATATAATGTTTCACCTTCAACGCTAGTACAATATTTTTTGAAACAATATTGAGTTTTTTTAAACTTCAAATAAAAGTTTAATGTTCAGCTTTTTCTGCAAAATTTATGGATTAAAAAATTCATAAAAATGATCTATCCACTGTTTGAATGGTTTTATATTTTTAATTTAGCATCGAAATTTATAATACGTGAATTTAATTTTTATTTTAAAAACTTAATTTCCCAGCTTAATTATGGAACTTCCATCTATTTTTAATTTAATATAATAGCTTTAATAAAAGTATTTCTTCCTTTTAAGGGAAAGGAGCGCAATAAATTAAACTCCTTAGCTTTTAATTTCAGTTACAGTTATTCATCAAATTATAAATTGCGCAAGAAGATAGCTAGACTCGTTTCATCGAAAAGAATTTTGACGTCATATAACTCTCCACCGTATGGCTTTCACAGGAAAAAAATTTTCATGTACTTTATTCCATAGAAATAGACATAAGAGAAATTAGTATTTTTCTAATAATTTTTAATTTGATACTATAAAAAAGAAAATGTACAAAGATTTTTTTAAACTTTGAAGTAGTTTCTAGAGGCATTAGTGAATTGAAAATATTAATCTCAGCATCTCCTATAAATAAAATAAAAAAAAGTTCCAGGCAAAGTTTTGCAAAGGACAGATTTAATCACTCAAGGTGTGCTTTTTTTCATAATTATTTTTAAATTACTCAATTAAATATAACAATTCAAGTAAACGATGAAATATCGAGAAATGGACAATCGTAAACTTTTCCGATATTAAAATTTAAGGAAATGATAAATTATTAAATTGAATATATTTAAGCTAGATTTAATTAAAATTGAAGCAAAGGATAAAAAGTTGAAAAGTGATATGGTACGCCAAAACGCTCCACCTAAAAGAATAGCTCTTGAATAGAAAATTACATTTATTTAATAAATATAAAATAAAATGTACTTAATTTGTTAAAAAAGAATATTAAATTTTCGACGTTAATTAAATAGAACCCAATAACATTTTTTTTACATTCGTTGGATAAATGCGTAGTAAAATATCGCTTGATCACATTTCCATTTGCGACTTTGGGAAATGGTTCTGATAAAACAATTCTCCATCGCCCCTTTCGAAAAATCCTATCTACAACGGGTTGAGATCATTAAGAATTTCCGAGTTTATAGTAAGCGAGTTATTTTTAACATCTTCGTTTGATGGATTTCAGCAGCAAAATAATTTCCCAATGCTATTCACTAAAGATATTCTTCCGCAAACATTTTTTCCTTTACTTTAAATCACTTTCCCCCCCTGAAAAGCTATAAGTAGTGATAAAGAAATGGAAGATGATTTTGTGTTAAGACAATGTACTTTGTTATATTTACTTCAAAATAACATCTTTCGCTATTAATTCTATTTTTTTAAAATTGTTCAAAAGATTAGATGTTATAAATAAATTCAAAATACAATTAAACAAAATTCAGTAAAATATTTGATCCTTCCGAAGAATACGAGGTTAATTTTTTCAGTAATTAAATGATAAGCAAGAAAAAAGTAATTTCATTGTCCTTAATAAAAAAAAAGATTTTAGATAATAAGAAATTTTAGAAATTGCGTAAATGACTTGTAATAGAATAATAGACTTGTAACAAAAATCACGCAAATTTTTACAAACTTTAATTAATTTTTTTCTATTCAAATCAAATTAGTTTAACCTAATTTCTATTTACTTTCATTACATAATTAATTTAATTCTTCAAATAGGTAAACATTTCTTTAAAAAGATTTTTCAAACGGTTCATTATAATAAAGGCTTATTTAAAAAATCAAAGGAAACTCTCATATAAACGGCAAGATGTTGGCTGGAGCGCAGTTTAGACTACAACACTTTTCAGAAAACAAGATCGTTTGAAAGATGGTAAATGTCCAGAAAAAAACAATGTCTTACTATGCAGAGAGTTTGTCCCGCGGATCATCTTGCGTAAGGTTGCTACAAACTGGTTTCTTCCTAGAACAACGCCTTGGCAATCAACATTAAGCTAGAAATCAGGATTTGGCGGGGAAAAACTTCAACCCGTAAAGTAAAGACTCCTTGTAACTAGAAATTAGGATTTGGCGGTTGAAAATGTTCAACCCTGTACATTCCCCGCCTCGCCTTTGAGGGGGCCTCGTCTCGTTTTCTACTCGAACTCAATAAGATCATGATCAGAATAATGTTAATCTTCAAACGATATCTTCGAACATGACTGGATGAAGACAGTTACTTCTATGTTAAATATTTCTATTTATAACGTTTGCTGAGAATCAGTGGGAAGATTTGCTTTATTTCTAAAGTGAGTTATGTCCAATTTATTTATAAAAATGCTGTTGTGGAAAGGACAGTCACACATACAGCAGACACTACTTCCAGCGACCTCTTACTTATTTACACACATGAGTTAAGGATTGTTCATGAATGGACAAGAGATACACTTAAGCCCCCAACAGAAGTGACAAAAACACATTCCCTATTTTATGACAGGCATCAGGGCTAATAAAAAGGGGGTTGAAATGACCCTGAAGGAAATCACACTTGTTCGAAGAAACGAGTGTCTTATAGTTCTAAATTGATAATTCCTTCCTTTAAATTTAATTTCTTTGAAGCAGCAAAGGGTAATTATGTTTTTATTTTTGAATTGTGTTCCTTTCAGATTTAAGGTAACATACAAATATTTATATTGCATGATAAAAAGTAAAATAATATGTAATTGTATTTGCATTTTATAGAGAGAGTTATAAAAAAAAATAACCAATTTAAAAAAATTCTGCTCTTTTTGTGTGTGTGAATGTAAATTTTCTCCCTATCCCTATGAACAACATGAAATAATCTCTTTGTTTAAAAAAATTTATATAAATATTTCAATGGATTCTAGAATATTTTTTATGTGCATAAAAGCACATTTCCTTTATTTTGAAAGCACTATGATCTTCCAAAAGAATTTTCGATGTGTATTGTAATTCAAAGAAATATTTGTATTTTCTTTATTATGGAAAGCTTTATTTTGTAGCGACTTCCTTCTACATCGGCGCCACTGATTAAAAGGCCTTACTCAACCAGCCCGATGGGATATCTTTTCGGCCTGATTGGTAGGCCCGTCGCCTTCGGATCCCTTGGTCCAGGGTTCGAATCTACGCTGCCGTTTCGCGACCGCCACAATTTTACTCTTTTAAAAATTCAAATGACTGTCTTTTTTTTTTTTATTTCTATTGAAATCCACATTAAAAAAAATTATAAAACGAATATATTACATTACTACAGATTGTAGTAATGTAATATAAATGTAGAAAAACAATCATACAACAGGAATCTTAGAGTACTATTTGATAATTAGATAAATAAATGCCTGCACAATAATTTAATGTTTTAAGAGTAAATATCAAAAATGGAGAAATTCTCATCAAACACAGTACAAAATAAAAGATTTTTAGTGTATAAGACCTCTCACTAGAAATTTTCTATTTGCGTGTGTATGTTTAAACAGATTTTCCTGCAGAGAATTGAAATTTATTATATATACTTTCAGCTCTTATACTTCAAAACTTATAATGTATTTATACTTTTATCACTTATTAATACTTTATTACTTACTAATATTTTATAACATATTAGTATAAAATACTTTAAATGAAAACTACTTACATAAGTATAATTCTCCTTATTAATAACTTATGTAATAATGTTCTTTAATTTTTTGAATCTAGGACTTCCCTTTTTATCATAATTCTTTGTTTCATTTGATAAGCATTATATTAAGAATATATATATTTCGTATAGTTACAAATATATATTTTTCTGAGAACTTTTAAGAGATTCCAAACATTATGTAAATCAATACAATATAGAAAACTAAAATTTTTTACAGATTTTTTTTCTGCATATTATTTCCATTAAAATAGTTAACTCAATATTTTCTTAGATATGAATTTACATTCTCAATTTTAAAATAAAAAAAAATTTAAGGAAATCTAATAAATAGCTGTACACGATAAAACTAATATTGATTTATATTTATATTTAGAACATATGTATGTCTGCCTTATAATGATAATTTGAGGTATAATGTTTTGTACATTAATATTAATAATTAAATAATTATAATAGGAAAATTGTATACATAATAACTTAATTGAAACTTTGTTCTTTCTCATCACGAAAGAGTAAAAAGAAATTATTTAAAAAATTCGATCTTATCACTTTCAGAATTTTTACGAAAACGAGTTATGTATTACTCTCATTTTATACATCTCTTTTTTTTACAAATTAATGAGAGAGTTTTCTCCCCCCCCCTGAACAGAACAAGAAAAGGGGGGGGGAACTGAAATGCTACACATAGTTATATGCATATTACGTGAAATATGGCATAATGATTTTTACAACAGTATATTTTTTTATTCTTATTAGCAAAATAACAATTCTTTTCAAATAACTTGTTCTCAAAACGCTTGTTATTTAAAAAAAATCTCATAGTTATTTTTAGGATATTTATAAAAAGGGAGCTATTCTTTCCTATCTGTCACGATTTTTGTGACTTCAGATAGTTAATATAGTATATACTTAATTTAATTAGGTTATGTTATGTAAAAAGAAAATTAGATTTCTTATTCACCAGTTGCGGATCATTTGGGAATTTTATTTTTTCCCGAAATCAGATACACGGCAACGGCAACTTGTTTGAAAGCTACAAGCAAAGTGGTTCAAAATCACCACTTTTTTTTTTTTCAATGGTCACAGTTCGTTTTACAGTTAAAAGTATGATCACAATTTAACTAAAAATATTAATATACAAAATACAGATATAAAATTAACAATTGAAGTTTAGGAATTTACAATGATAAATTGCATTACTGTTTTGTAACCATTGTATTTATTATCATACAATAAATTTCGAAATACTTTCGATCACTTTCTTAACTGCCAACAACCATGTATGGTGAGACTCGTGCAGCCAGCCATCTAATGAGGGAAAACTTAACTAATGCTGTCCTCACAGAGCCGTCATTTACTAAATTATTCATAATTTTTCTGTGTATCATCTTGTACTGGTTTAAAAGTGGATTCGAAGCTATAACTGCTTATTTATTTTAAATTTTACTGGTTATTTATTTTAAATTTTATTGGTTTATTTTTTAATAACTGATCATTTTATTTTAAAACTTCACTCATGCGGGAAATGGACACTCCAGTTAATATTGAGATGAAACCTTATAAGGCTCATGTCAACTTGACACTAAGAAATCCCGAGCGTAATTTTAATCCTATGGAGTTTCATACTTTTCTATTTACACCTAGGGTATTGCTTTTAATTGCATGGAATAAAATCCATGAGAGAGAGAGAGAGAGAGAGAGAGAGATGTTTCTCTAGTTTTCGATTTTTTAAAAAAATTTTGCTAGTATTTTTAAATATTTATTAAACATCTGAAAATTCACATCCTGAGCCCTGAAACTATCATAAAAATATTTTCTATCATTGGATTAAAAAATTAAAACCACGGAACCTATGCTATTTCAAATGCAAATACTTTAAAATTTTTAAATTCCCTTACTTGCAAGAAAATTAGAAAAGTCAGTATTGCACATTTGAGAAAAGAGGAAAAAGAAAACACGCAGCTCCTCCTTTATGCGTTAGGATACATAAAATCTCCCCCTCCCCCGTATCTCATTGATGAACGATAATTTATCACTCGTTCATAGATTTCGTACCAGAAATGTAGTTTCTCAGAATTTGTAGCGTGTTTGAGAAACTATTTACAATCGCGCCGTTCTTTAGCAAGCTATAAACTGAATTTGAAAATTTCTACAAATACTTTTTCTAAAATAAGCTATCCTCTACTTTTTATTCTATCTTGTTAAAATTATTTATTAGTTTATCGCTCAATGAATAAGCCACCCTTTGCTCCTTCAGATACTGATGCGTGAGGTCGATGCTTTTAGCTTGATACTTTTTTCATTGTGCGTTCTTGAAGAATAGATGATTCTTGAATAATAGACGGTTCTTGCTTGATACGTTTTTGATATATTTTTGACGGACTGTTGATCTTTACCGCGCGCTGATGCTTCAGCAACGGTTGTGTGCTGCTCACGTGCTTGCACGTGTTGACTTTTCACACTGGATTAGGACCAAGGATCAAAGACCGTATTTGACATGAATAACAGGTAAATTGAAAAGTCCCCGGCCTACCATAGTAAAACACATTTTTTTTGGCAAAATTAGTTTTTTTAATTCAACATAATTCCCTTCAAGGGTGATACACTGATTATAGCGACCCTCCAACTTTTCGATACCATTTTTGTTGTACGATTTGTCCTTTGCTTCAAAATAGGCCTCAGTTTCGGCGATCACCTCTTCATTCGACGAACATTTCTTCCCAGAGAGCATTCTTTTGAGATCTGAGAACAGGAAATAGTCGCTGGGGGCCAGATCTGGAGAATACGGTGGATGAGGAAGCAATTCGAAGCCCAATTCATGGATTTTTGCCATCGTTTTCACTGACTTGTGGCACGGTGCATTGTTTTGGTGAAGCAGCACTTTCTTTTTCTTCAAATGCGGCCGTTTTTTAGCGATTTCGTCCTTCAAACGGTCCAATAACGTTATGTAATAGTCGCTGTTGATGGTCCTTCCTTTTTCAAGGTAGTCAATGAAAATTATTCCATGCGCATCCCAAAATACAAACACCATAACCTTGCCAGCCGATTGTTGCGTTTTCCCATGCTTTGGAGCGGGTTCATCGTGGTCAGTCCACTCGGATGACTGTTGATTGGACTTCGGAGTGAAAGGATGGAGCCATGTTTCATCCATTGTCACATATCGACGCAAAAACTCGGGTTTATTACGCTTGATCCTCTTCAAACACTGCTCCGAATCATCAACTCGTCGTTGTTTTTGGTCAAAAGTGAGCTCGCGCGGCCCCCACTTTGCACAGAGCTTTCTCATACCCAAATATTCGTGAATGATATGATGTACACGTCCAGTTGATATCTTTAGATTGTCTGCTATTTCATTCAATTTCAATTTCCGGTCATTCAAAATCATTTTGTGGATTTTTTTAATGTTTTCGTCGGTAACAACTTCTTTTGGGCGTCCACTGCGTCCACCGTCTTCGGTGCTCATTTCACCACGTCTAAACTTAGCATACCAATCCTTGATGCTTGATTTTCCTGGGGTAGTGTCCGGAAACTCGGCATCAAGCCAAGTTTTTGCTTCAACTGTAATTTTTCCCTTCAAAAAGCAATATTTTATCAACACGCGAAATTCCTTTTTATCCATTTTTTTCACGATAACAAAAGTTGCTTCACTCAAAATGCTATAATTCACAAACTAATGATCCGACAGCTCTCAAATTTATACACGCATCTTTTGAGGGTTAGGGCTAACTAAAAAACATATGGATTTAATTCTAGTAGCGCCATCTATGTGTCAGGCCGGGGACTTTTCAATTGACCTGTTACTTGTAAACAACACAGAGGTAAGTGAACTTACTGTTATTAAAGTGTGTGATTTAAATTTAAAGGAAACTTTTCGTCGAGTAGATTTTTCAAAGGGATTTCAAATCATGTGAAACGTATTGTGATTACCTTGAACAATTGATATACGATTACTCTAGGCAAAATTCAAATGCTCCAGACATAAAGTTAATTAGCACTACACAAAATATCATCATTAGATGTGCGAGGAAATCTAGTAATCTTCTAAATGATGAACTTAAATACTATTTAAAGCAGATTCACTGTCGTGAACAAGAAAAAAAAGTATCTCCAATTGTTATAGATGAAAGCATGAACACGCCTGAGCTTCTCAAAGAACTCAGCGAAAAAGTCGGCACAAAGCTGCTTGGCAGATTCGTTAACGGGAAGCTTAAAGTTTTCCCAGAAACACTCAACCAACATAGTATAATAAAAAATTATATCTCAGGAAAAAAAATTGAAATCTCATTTTCGAAATAACTCACCAAAAATGTAGAAAGTTGTAGTACGCGGTTTACCTGCGGACTACGATACTAATGAAATAATAAATGAACTGAAACATTTTGGATTTAATCCCGACCACGTATCAGTCTTCAAAAACAAAAAAAAAAAAAAACCACAAATATGCCACTTTTCTTGGTTGTTTTGAAAAAATCGGAAGAAACACAAAATATTTTCAACATCTCCAACATCGGGTATTTTAAAGTCAAAATTGAAGCTTTAAAAAAGAACACAATGTCTGCGTAGTGTTATCGCTGCTAACAGTTCTGGAACTTGGGAATCTAGGTACTGTTCTAGAGAGTCCTGGTGAGTGATTGTCATAGGAACCTCCAACAGGTGGACTTTTCTTTATTGGAAAGGTTTTCCTGAATTCTTCTTTCTTCTTGGAAGTCTGATTATTTTTCATTCCAGGCCTTGGGATGTCATATATGTCCAATTTCTCAGCCAATTCCTAAGGATCGTTCAAATCTGCCCAAATATCCAGAAAGTGTTCTCTGATATTTTCAGGTGTTTTTCTTTTTATCTGATCAGCGTTGATTAGACTTTTAAGTTGATCAAACGTGGTTATCTTCAATTCTTTGATCCAGCCTTCAAGATAAGAATTTAATTCGAAATAAAAGTCACGCCATTTCTTGTCAATGTTTTTCTTTTGTTGGGAAAAGTACTGCCTAAACCTATCCCCGGTAACTCGAAATCTTTTTAGAAGCATTTCTTTTACCTTTTCATAGCTTTGAGAATCATCTTTATCCTCTCTTGTGATGAGCTGAGCTATATCAGGTGGCAATGAGCCAATCAGGTATGCTGTCCAAGTTTTTTCAGAGATGTTCATGAACTTCACTTGATGTTCAAAAATAGTCAGGCATAAACCCATTTTGTCTTCCTTCAAGTTTAATCTCAGAATAATTCTATTTAGCTCAAGCTTCGGTTTTCTAGCTGTTGGCTTACAACAGATGTTTGTGGTAGCTTCTGCATTTCAAGTTGAATTTTCAATTTTTCCTGCTCGAATTCTCTTTCGCGTTGCTGGGCCACCTCCACAGCTATATGTTTCTCTTCCAATTCCGCAAATTTCTGTTTTCTGTTGTTATACGCTCTTCCACAAAGACGGTGAGGATATCCTTGACGAATTCCTCATCATACCTGTCACTCGTGGTTATGAGATCTTTTAGTTCAATAATTTTGAGATTGTCCGAAGGAGCCAAACCCAATTCTGTGGCCAACGTCCTTAAATCCTTTTTCTGGATCTTCCAAAAATCAATTTTTCGTCATTTTTAGTCTATTTCAAAGTTAATTTATTAACGTTCTGTTAAAGTTAATGAATTAAAGTTCACACAAAACTATTAATTCTGTTATCTGAAAACGTTATAGTCAAGCAATACTTATGGACTTAAAATTTCCGTTATATATAAAATAACTGTATTTACGCACTTTTGCTGAACAACAATAAAATTCCCTAATCTCAAATTGTGAATAATTAATTTCTAAATCAATATTAATCAGAGAAAATAAAACAAATTCTTCAATATCAAATATCTTCTAATTTCGTTCATAAAAATCAAAAACAAAATAAGAATATTTATGTAACATTCATTATTAACCCTCTGGCTGCTCATTCCGCGATTTCCGCGGGCATGTGTTTTCTTCCTTTATTGAGAAGCGCATCCCATTTTCCCCCCCGTTTAACCACAGAATTAAATTATATACAGTATTAGACATGTAATTTACGTTTTGGACAACAGATGTCACTCATTGTCCATTAAATTGTGGCATTTGAAGGCATAATGCAACAGAAAAATACACAATTTTTGAAGCGATTTTGGTCCACAAATTAAGCAGTCAGAGGGTTAATCAAAAACAGTATCAGCAGTTAACTTGAAAACGCTTACTCAAAAGTAATACAAATATGTTTGAGTAGAAATATACCATTCCTAAATTATTTCATTCACTTTGACGTTATCAATATTATAAATTCTTAGTAGAAGTAATTAAAATTATTTTCCAAAAATTTTAATAAAAATCAGAATTGTAAATACTTTATCAATAACTTACAAGTTTTCAAATGTTATAGCAATTCATTTCGAAATCCATCATATACTTCATAAAAGAATTATTTTTATATTAGTCATAAAAACAAAAAAAAATCATTTGAATAAGAATTGCAATCACAATAATAAGATTTAATTAAAAGGTTTAGTTATCAAACAAGAATCAAAGAGACATGCTTTGAATAAATACCAGTAGAAATAATTTCGTAATAACAAAACTACATATTTGTTAATGGCATAAAAATTCTTAATTAGGAAGAAAATATGTCTTCATAAATAATTAACTAATTTAAATTAGCCTTAATCAGAACAACCAATAGAGTATGTTGCTATATGGTTATATACATTATTACGAGTTACAATAATCTCAGTTCTTATGCAGAATAAGAGAGTATAATTTATGTAGAATAAACAGCACTTATCTGTTAACAAATTTGCAGGATGCAAACATCTTTTATTCTCAGGGTGAGAATCCCCTTTTTATTGCCAGGGTGACAAAACTTCAACACCTAAGTCTGTGTGGAAAAGGCGAGAGCGACAGCTGAGATCGGCCCCATGTTGGGCGCCAATTTGTAACCGATTCTTATGTCATAACTGCGTTAACATAAAAAGAAATCAACAGTACCTCGGGGTAAATTACTATATTTTTAATGACATAAAATATCACAGTTACAAAGACAGAAATAAAACAATTAACAGTAACATTTAGAAGGGGGAGAATTTATCACAAGGTAACTTAAGCCTAGTCCAGGACTGTACAGCGGCAGGGGAGACATCGACTCCTCGAAATCCAAGCTCTCTCTGCCAAAAAAAAAAAAAAAAAAAAAACACTGGGTGGCAAGGCCACACCCTTACTACAATGACTCCCATCATTTGGCGCCATCTACAGTCCCGTTTTGAAGTTAGCTTGTTATACACACACACACACACAATCGGCATTTAATTTTTTCCTTTTCATTGATTTTTATTTTTTGTGGAATAATAGGTTGACTGATTCACTGGAACTCATAAGTCTTTCAGCAGTTAATACCCGTATCGTATTTTGCAATGAAAAATTGCTTCAGCTTGTGTGTACTATAACCAGATTTTAAATTTGAAGTAGTCAAAATTAAAGTAACGATTACATGTATTAAAATGACGAATGATTTCATGAATTTAAGAATTTCTAGGAAAAATTAAGAAAAGCTTTTTGCTGAAGTTTTTAAATTACCGCTCGCGTCATTTGGCTGCTAGCGATGAGAGACGGGTAGTACCTGAAGGATATTTTCTACTGGATGAAATATCTGATTACAGTTTCTATGAAAACTTTTAGCGAAAATTTGGAAAAATTAAGAAAATCTATTGTTCTTTATATGAATAATTCCGAATTCGAAGCATTGGTAACTCATTTTCCATTACTGGAAGATGGGTACACGCCCTGGTAAATACTCTCTATGACAAAAAAAAAAAAAAAAAAAAAAAAAAAAATCGGCGCACCAAAAAGAGTTGCGCGATTGTAATGAAATTTCGTTTGCAAAGACATTTGGACCGAAGATACAAATGATTAAAATTTGTTATCCAATGAATGAATAGCAGGAACTACAGCACCTCAGAACTGCGCACTCAGCAGGTATATAAGAAGTGATTCTCAATCTGATGGTCAAATTTTCTGTTGCATTGCGATTTAGGATGCTTTTCAACGACTGAAAAAATGCCTCGCAGCTGGATTCGAGCTGATTACGAACAACTGTCAGAGTTTGAAAGAGGTCGTATCATTGAATTGAAAAAGGCAGGTTGGCCAGGGTGTATAGAGTTTAGTGACATATCCCTCTTCCAACTGTGTGCGGACTATCATCCCAAGTCAGCGTGTCGATCCTGCTTTCAGTATTGCACGTCACACAAACCCTCAACCAGGAGTTATGGACTGGGGTGCCATTTCTCTTGATAGCCGGACCCCTTAGTTCGTCATTAGAGACCACTTACAGTACAGGGGTACGTCGATGACATTCTGAGAATTATTTTGCTATCTTTCCTTTTGCTGTACCCTGGCTTTATATTTCAGCAAAATAATGCCAGACCACAAACAGCACGTGTTGCTATGAACTGTCTTACAGTTTGTCAAACACTTCCTTGGCCAGCCAGATCTCTCTCCAATCGAGTTTGTCTGAGATATGATGGGAAGACCCCTACATCTACCAGAGAATGTTGATGACTTAGCCCGACAATTTGGGAAATTTGCAAGGAATACCGCAGGCAACCATCAGGGAGCTTTATCACTCTATGCCACGTTATATGACAGCTTTCATCCAGGCTAGAGGAGGGTCAAGACCTTATTCAGCTCGTTACTTTGTTACTATATAACTCTGAAATAAATCATTCAATTTTCCTGAAATTTTAATTATTTTCTATTCTGTACAAATTTTTCCTCTCCGCCAATTTTTGTCTTCAACGGATAACTTTTTGGTGTGTCGGTGTTTTTTTTGTGTGTGTGTTATAGAATGTATATAATTTTATTTCTAATTCATCATCTATTCACGGCTTTTTTTAAATAAATTTGGAAAGGTATTAAATAAATTTCACTGTTCTCAAATGTCTGCGAATATATCGTTTCGGAGTTTTCAACAAATTTCGCTTACAGTGGATGTTTTTGGATTCAGGGTATTGGTTATTTGCGGATTCCCATTTCCATTCTGGTGGCGACATTTGTTGAGGGTGTCCCTTCGATATTATATCTGCCAGTTATGCTATTGTGTCTGGTAATTTAACGTTTCTTCATTTTTTTGGTTTAGGTTTTGGAAAGCCAATATATTCCCGACACGATCTGATGTGAATATCTGTGCAATTTATAAAGGTTGTGTTTTCAAATTTGGCTTCTATCTCGCAATATCCTGCGTGATGAGATTTTTCGCATTTAGTCAGCAGTTAATTGAGTATTTGAAAGAGTTGCAATTAAAACTCTGGGTAGCGCCAGGATGCCTTTGAAAGGATTCTTCTATTATTGACATGTAAAGAAGTTGTTTTGCTGAAAAATGTGTGGAGACTTGTATGATTTCCTAATTTTTACCATAGAGGTGTGTTTTGATTTTGTATGTATTAATTAGGGCTATTTTTGAATTAAATATCACTTTGTTTAAATTCTGGTTTTACTGTGTCAATGTCTACAGTGTGGGAGTTGCGGGTCTGTATGATGTAAAATTCTCCACCTTTTCCGTTAAGAAAGGCAATGATAAGTTAGTGCTCTGTATATCAATAGGTTGAACTTTAATACATTCTACAGATAATTCTGCTGTTAATTCAGGATTTTTTTATTGAATTTCTAGGAAAATTAAGTTGTATTTTGCTTTGAATGTTAACATAATAAGTTGTATTTTAATGAGTGAAGGTGGGGGATATCTTTCTCGGCCGCTCTAGGGTTATCATTTTTAGAATGGCAAAACTGTTTTTTCTCCTTGAACATTCAGAATATTTTTATCTGTAGGATTTATTTCTATTTTGCTCTTTTTTTTAATTAACTTTTGGTTGTTAACTTTGGTTGGCAGTTTGAAATCCTCTGAATTAGTACTGGTTAATGAGACTCTATTATTAAGAATTAATTTGACTGGACTTATGATAGTTTCAGCTACACGATATTTAATTTTATTTACTTTACTTCTAAGACTTTGCATGCACCTTTTAACTTGGTATGGATAAGATGAGCTTGATTTCAAGTTCAAGTGTCCACTTTTTATCCAAGTTTTCCACTGCTTAACGTTTTTTTTTGATTTATTTCCCTCTCCTAGTTGTTGATGAGGTCTCTGAGATAAATTTATCTTTCTTAATAACATAGCATTTTCTTTTCAAATAAAGATGCTGCCACATCTCCTTTTTGTTGTGACAGAGACAGAACTGTCATATTGGCAAAGGCTCAACGGAGAGCTTGCTTGCGGAATAATTTTAATGTTGACGTGTATTTACGACCGTACCTAATGCTCCGCCGACGACAACAAACCGGTGTAATGCTATACATCTCATAAAAATAATCAATCAAATCTGTATCTTATTTCTTCTTCATTAGTCTGAGTATCTTTTTCGGGGAACTAAGTATTTCCTAAATTCTTTGTATTTGTAAAATTTATGTTCTTTTGAAGCATGAATGACGTAGCAGCAAATCAAGTCAATGATAAACTGCGCAAAGTAGCTCTCATCACTGGGATTACTGGTCAAGTTAGTGTTCTATGTTTTTAATTCAAATGTTTCAGTTAAAGTGATCTTTTTTCTTGTAACAATCAGCGTCTGTTGTATAAACTGTCATTCGGGTGAACATAATTGTAATTTGATCGTTTTAGGTGTAATGTATATATGTAGTAGAAAGGAATTGTTTGAGAAATGTTTTCATATTATTTTTCATCATTTGTCGGTATTTTTAAAACTATTGAGTTTTTCTTACTTTCATTATAATAAATGATTTATCAACTGCATAATTTTTTCTCTATCACATTTTTAGTATTTGAGTAATTAAATACATGTAATATCAGTGATGTTTTCGTGTATTCCTTCTTAGAAATTTACTGAATATTTTATAATGTTTAATAAGTCAGTAAAATACTATGGAATTTCTTTGAATAATCATTCAAGGGAATGAAATAAACCAATCAATATGCAGAATGAGGTTTCCTGCACCAATTCATGGAAGCTCTTTATTTTATTGAATATATATATATTTTTTATTTATATTTGAATTGTATTCACACAGTAAATTATTTTAGTTATATTATGGCATGCATGACAATCTGGTCGAATCTGAATTTTTAGTATGAGCTTAATATTATATCTGTGTTAAAATTAATTATTCCTCATTAGCAACTGTTTTTATTGGGCAAATTTTGACTAGGATAACATATGTTAGTTATACATATGTTAGGATATACATATGTTTCATGAAGTAGAAAAATGTTTCTATTACCTCCAAACGAAAAAAATTGCCTGTGGGAGACAGTGTGACATCTCTTGCAATTTTTTAATTGTATATGTTTTAAAAAATTGTTAGACATGCCTGCAAATCAGATAATTTTTAATGTTTTCAACTCTATTTAAGATGACAGAAAAGTCATAAACTAAGAAAATAATTCATTGTAAAAGAATAAATCCTTGGAATTGAAGGACTAAGTACACATTGGTAAATCTTCTATCTTAGTGTAGAGTGAATTCAATATTTTAAGTTACAAAGGTTAAATTAATGGTACATTATAATATTTTGCAATTTTCTAGTGATCATCATATAACTTAATAGGAGGTCAATATGAAGACTATAGTCTCTCATTGACTATTTTGTGGTATATGTCATATTCTTTGTATATTCTGGATGGTTGAATCAATTTTGATAGTTCTACTGTGCTTTTGAATGATATTGAAAGTGATGATGAGTGTAAAAACATAACTATACAAAAAAAAAAAAAAATACATGTGACTGTCATGTACAACTAAAAATTATATTTTAAGGTTTTGTTGGTGATGTTATACCTTGGTTTAATTTACCAATTTTTTTTGCTTGAAGAAGTTTTTAACAACTTGTATGCTGACCTTTTCCTTTTGATTGTAAAATGATCAGATATTTTTTCTCAAAATTATCTACTCGTAGGTACCTTTTTTTTTTTTTTTTTATATATAAATGTATAATTTAAAAATGTATAAAACAACTTTGTGAAGGAAACTAATTTATTTTATTAAAAAAATGTTTTACATTATAAACTTAAGTCATGCATTTCTGTTTAGCACATTTGGTAAAATATTTAATAGTAAAGATTACTCAGGAAAATTTTTATTTAGCGTGAAAATTGTGATTTTTTTTATCGTGAATAAAAATATTAAACTGCATTGTATTGCACTACACTTAATGACATGCAATTAACATGAGTAAATTTTGTTCCATAAATTTGTAAAAAGAAAAAAGTAATTATGGTTCTAATTATATATATATAATCTGATCTATCCACATTTCAATTGAATACTGCATCTTAATCGGTATTCATATTTAACTTGGCTCATACAAACAGTTTTCAACATGAGACAGATAATTAAAAGAATATAATTCAGATTTACTAGTATTAAGTTATGTTTTTTTATTACAAAGAAAAATTTTTGTAGAAAAGTGAGGGCACTCAGACATTGTTTTCATTCAGGACATGTGGAATCATTTTATTTTCCAAGATGTTGCATAAAATATGAAAAAAAAAAAAAAAAAACTAGTTTATACTCAATAAATCTAATGCAATGAAACAATCATTAACAAATATTGACTCTGACAGTAACATAGTTTTAAATTTATGCTATTTCAAAAGGTACAAGTAAATGAAAATGACGTGTTAAGCTTAACAAGATCAAAACAATATGAATATAAGCAAATTTTTTTGGGAACTCCAAATAAATTTACTGAGTGTACTTTCCAGTAGCTCAGAGATAGCATTTCATCATAGAATTGGACAGGTTAGGAGTTAAAAACTTTCAGCTGCTGGTATTTTTTCTATTTTCAGTGTAGAAAGCAATTTTCGGTACTTTTCTATTTCACTGGCACAGGTGATAAAGTCGCCAAAATTTATACAACAGACGCAAAACGGAACATGTGTATACTGTGTTGTCGCCTATGAAGTCTGCTTGGCGAGATTTGGCTACGGCGAAATGGAAAAGTACCAATTTTTTTTATACTTATAGGAAAATAAATAAGTAAATACATTTGAAAAATAATTTGTTTAACATGTAATGTAGAATTCATTCTTATTTTCAATTATTAATATAATTATTCAATTATTATTATAGGAAAATAAATAAGTAAATACATTTGAAAAATAATTTGTTTAACGTGTAATGTAGAATTCATTCTTATTTTCAATTATTTTATAAAATAACCAAAATTAACAGTGAATGTGTATTTTTTTTCTGTACTGAATTTCCATCTGGAGATGATGTTGGTTACTAAAATTAAAGTAAGAAATTTTTTGTAAGAATAATTAAAATTCTTTCAGCACAAAATATAGGCTCAGTAAAGCATGAAACGGAGGACATTTTTTTTTTTTAAATAAATAAATTTATACAGTTAAGAGTTGGTTATAATTTTAAATTATGAAGGGCATGCTATTTTATCATTTTCAAGTAACTGAGGATTTTTTTTTAATATTTTGATCCTTTTTAAAGGGAAAAGGAACTGATAAAAAAAAACAACAACAGATAATTGTGTTTTTAACTTTATATTCAAATTTCTCCTTATTTTCATTTTAAATGTTACTGGAATGATGAAATTTTACAGATTAAAAATATTAACTTGGATATACTGCACTAATGTTAAAATGGTACACAATTAATATATTTTTATGAAATCTGATTTTTTGAATACATATCATGTTATTTTATTTTACTCTATTTAAAATTTAACCACATATTCAGATAAAATTATCTTATTTTCTATTTTTTTTTTTTTTTTAATACTAGAAGCTAATAAGCTTTCCTTCAAAATGATTTTTAAAAAGTATAGTCTATACGTTATAGTATTGTCATCAACTATTTATTTGAAAAAAAATCTAATATGTTTTTTATATAAAGTAATATTTTTTTTTTTTTAAACTCTAACAACATCGTACCATATCTACTATTGTATGTAGTAGTAAGTAGAAATAAATGTTGTTGTTATTTTTTCCTCCTTCAATATCTCAAAACCTTTCCATAGGTTTTTGGTATAAGAATCTCTTTCTTAAATGAACTTGACTTATTTTTTGCTGTAGATAGTGGTGGGAATATGCATTCTTTGTTATTTACACACTCACACAGAATTAATTCTTTGAAAATTATACAGGATGCTTAGCCATTTGAATTTACAAATCTGTCTTTTCTGTTTTTTTGGAGTCACATATTCTACCCACTAATTTTCTGAATCCCAAAACTTCACCCTACTGACATTTTTCATGCAATACTTCAAAACATGTCTTTGGAGTATCCATTTGCCTTTTCTGAAAGATTTTTAATAGAAGCCATCCTTCATTTGGTGTTTCTATAATCATGGTAAAATCAGATAACCAATGTAATTGCTTTATATGCCATGGAGTTGAGGTGAAAAAGTATTCAGAGAAATTACTTTTCCTAGAGGAGGGATCTTCCTTTTTTTGTAACTTTCTACTTAAGGCCTTTTATTAAAACATATTAGTTGCCTGTGGCACTTTTTTGGCTGTGTATTCCTAAGACTAAAATAATTTTAAGTTTTACTTTTTTTAAACATATATACACATATGTGTGAAACTATAATCAAGGACCAATGAGAGAGCTTTGCATTCATGTGATACTTGATCATACATTTGCAAGAAATTGTGAACCTACTTATTTTTTGTGTTTACATGTATCACTTTGCATCCCTCCTTAGGTAAACGTACCACACTTTGCTGACCACTAGTCTATTGAGTTAATAGTTTATAGAGAAATAAAATATACATTGACATTGTTACTATTTTTCATATTAACTTGCCATTTAAATGATTTCAAATTATTTAATTCAGCTTAATTTTTTCAATAAAATAGCACATGAATCAATTTGCTAAACATTCATTTCTGCTAATCAAAAAGAGATTTGGCACTATTCCACTTCTCTGGCGCTAGTGATAAAGTCACCAAAAGAGATACAACTGACACCAAACGGAATATTTGTGTACTGTGTGTTATCGCCAATAAAGCTGCTTGGTGAGATTTGCGTCAGCGAAATTGAAAAGTACCAGAAATTCTTTTGTATTATTTTCTTCCAGTTCAACCCTTTTATTTTTATAACATTTTTTTTAGTGAAAAAATTTTAAATTGCAAAGTAATTTCACTATAAGAATAAATGTATTTTAATTTGTTGGATTTATTACATTTGAGTTTCTCTCCCTTACTCTTGAAGTTAAAATACTCATAATAAAGCTAATTTAATAAAACTACTCGTAATTCAAATGCACATTCTTGAATGTAGAAGTAGGAGAGAGAGAGAGTTATTTAGATAATGATAAATATAATATTTAAATACATCTCAGATTTGAAATGCTAATTTAACTGTTCATTTTTCCCAAAATGTTTTAAATGAAAGAATAAATGAAGTTAAATAATAAAAAATTGTTATTAAAATTGCTTTTCATTATATGTATTGGGCTATCAAATTGAATTTTGATTTTTTTTGTCTTTCCAATTAGTAATAAAGATTGTACACTATTTTTATTACTAATTGGAATTTGTACAATCTTTAGTGTACAATCATTTAAAAATAGTGTACAATCTTTATGAAGAATTTTCTTAGCAATAAAGA
>BMAW01013352.1:484630-571530 GCA_019974015.1 Nephila pilipes
TTTTTTTCAGA
Source organism: Nephila pilipes (assembly GCA_019974015.1). Lineage (NCBI taxonomy): Eukaryota > Metazoa > Arthropoda > Arachnida > Araneae > Nephilidae > Nephila > Nephila pilipes. The sequence continues at coordinate 484,642 of BMAW01013352.1, forward strand.
CCTAGAATTAACCTAACTTGCATAAAAATGGAGTTATATGGACATTAGGAGAGTGCGAAACTGACTTTCTCGTCACTTAACTCTGATTTAAAATTATGAATTCTGTCACCAATAGTCTAATGTTGTTCAATTATGATATTTAAGAAATCAAACTAAATTAAAGTTGTATACTTATGGCAATGCTTTAATGATGGTGATTATTTTAGTTCTTGGTGTTCCAATTTGTATGAAGAATATTTCACAATAATTTTTAACTCATTCACTGCCACTAATGTTCTGGCATGTCAGAATGGCAAAACTTCATATGCCATCGGAGCTCTGGGACATTGGTTGACTATCATAAGTTATATGCTTTATTTTATTGGGCTCCTGAAGAAGTTGGTGGCAGTAAATGAATTAAAAAAAAAAGGAAGAAAATTCATTTTAAAATATTAAAAATAAAAGTATTAACTTTAGTTTTTCCTGTTGTAAGTAAACATAAGCAAAGTTATATTAATTCTTAAATCTTTTAATTACAAAAAACTTATTGGATCTTATAAATAAATCAAGTTTTAATGTTGCTTGTGAACCAAATGTTGTGTTACATAACTTATACAGTATTGATAAACAAATAAAAATTTAAGAAAAAGTCTTGCTTTAATTTTGATATTTTATCTGTTTTAATATTTTTAGAGGAATGTTTTTATTTTTTTGTGAGTAGTAATTGCTGATAATTTTTGAAAAAAATATTTATTTCTTATCTGTTGTGAAACTGTTATATGTGGAACTCATGATTTTGATGTTAAATAAGTCTGTTTAAGTATAGAAATGTTTTATTATGTTTGTACAAATGTATTGTTATTGGTATTATAGTGTGAATTTTTCATTAAAAGTCTTGTGTTTGAGAACAGTTATTACAAATTTGTTCTTAATATCCATAGGATGGTTCATATTTGGCTGAGTTCTTATTGGACCATGGTTATGAAGTTCATGGAATCATTCGCAGATCTAGTTCGTTTAATACCGGAAGAATACAACATTTATATAAAAATCCTGTAACTCACCGAGAAGGATGTATGTAGGATTATTGATTAATTGCATTGATATTAAATTGGTTGTATCAAATCATGTGTTAATTGTATTTTTTTTTTTTTTTTTTTGAAAATTAAGTCTTTTAAAAAGTCTTCTTAACCATAATGTAAAATGTTTTAAGATAAGTTTTACTTGGATTTCAACTATTTATAATTATTTGAAAGCTTTATATTATTATATATATACTTTTTGCTCATGAAATATAAATAGCAATATGTAATATCTGTGAATAGTTTTATACATTTTGCCAATAACATTCATTTTTTTTAAGGGGTGAGTTTGACATCTTCATTTTTTGGGAGATTTTTTTAGTAAATTAATGTTTTCTTCATAAAAATGTTTCTGTAGAAGATGTAGGCTTTGTTCTTTTTATGTTCTACATAATTCTTATTTTATATAAATTTTTGTCATGTATTATTTTAGCTATGCATTTGCATTATGGTGATTTGACTGACAGTTCCTGTTTGGTAAAGTTAATTAGTCAAATATTACCATCAGAAATTTACAATTTAGGAGCTCAGAGTCATGTGAAAGTAAGTATTTTATTTACAGTCTGATTTTGCAATAGTTTACTATTTTAATTCTTTTGATAAAACTGTGTTTTAATATGTTTCATAATTTTTTTATAATATTGTTTGGTATACATAAAATATCTTTATATTCTATTAAGATAACTTGAATGTGTAAGTGAAAAAACTTACTTTGAAAATATGTTTTTTACTCAAATTGAAGTCCTTTTATCCCTCTCCCTGCATTTCTTACGATTTCTACGTTCAATGTAGAAGTAGCAAAATTTGCACAACTCATGATTTCATTGCGGATGCATTTTTCCCGACTATTTAACTGTACAATCAGCTCTTTTCCCATTCATGGTTTAATTTCAGTTTTTCTGTGATGTTTAATTGCATATTCCGATCTGGGCTGACAGATGGCATTAGTCATGTATATTTCCTGTTATCATATCGTGAGCAAAAATGAAGAAATCTCAAATGGTAATGTTTTTGGGTTACATGTTGCTGATATGTCATCCCACACATCAGAAATTTCATTGAGGAATCAGAAATTTGCATTCGATATTATTTTCTGTAACGTCATATGAGGTTTATTTTTCTGATTGGATACCGATTCATAATTGTCAAGTTGATTGTGTCGATTGCAGATTCCTGATGTACATAAAGGGATGAATGGAGTTACTTTGATGTGGCTGATACTGAGTCAGATTTCTGTAATGTTACTATCATGTTGCTGATGCTGATTATGACCCTTGTGATATTCTTGTTTTCATAATATGAAGTTATAATATGCCGGTAATGTAAGGCAAGTTTGATTATGTTGTTTTTTTATCTTTTAAATGTAAATAATAAACCTGTTTTTAAATATTAGTATCTGTCTCACTCTGCTTTAAGTAATTTGTGGCTTTAAATATTATCAAGGGCCAACTCAGGCCTGTCAGATATAACCTACATTCCTGGCAATATTTCTGACACTGATAGCAATTCTACCTCTGGTTTCAATTATATGAAAGATAGTTATAATGAAACTGACGAGATTTCTTGGATTCCTTTGTGGATATGATGAATCTAAAGATTCAAAAAGATTTCTATTTAAAACGTTTGATAGTGGTGCAAAATTGATAAGCAAATTATTCCACCAGCTCCTGTTTCGTTTCCTTTTCTTGGCGATCCCGGAGAAACTTTCACTAAAACCAAGATTATTGGTCTAAACGTCACATATGCAAACATCGTTTCAACAAATAATTTAGAAAGATAGATTTATATTGCTGATGAAGTTTCTTCATTTTACAAATAATGAAGAGTTCAATATAGACAATCATCTACGGCCCAAATCAAATAAATAAAATTTATAACATCAGGGAGCATCATCAAAACAAATTTCCAAATCTTTATATACCAGGTAAAAATTTGAGCATAGACAAGAGTTTGATGTTCTTCTCAAAGGCAGGCTGAGCTGGAAAATGTTTATTGCCAAGAAAAGGGCAAGATTTGAACTTAAGTTTTTTGTGTGCTTTGTGAAGCAGCAATTGGTTATATTTTAGACTTTCTGATATACACAGGTAATGGAACTAAATTTATAAATTATCTAGTTTCCAATAAAATTGTTTTGCACTTGATAGACAGATTCCTTGGCAAAGGTTACTGTGTAACTATGGACTACTACTACATGTCTCCACAATTAGCAGACATTTTAGTTTCAGAAAAAATAGACTTCTATGGCACAGTAAATAAGACCTGGAAAGACCTTCCTCCAGATTTTGCAAAGGAGAAAATCCTTAAAGGTGAAGTCCATACTTTCCAAAGGGGCGAAGTTGTGGCCCTGAAATGGCAGGACAAAAAGTGTTTTTCTGATGAGTACAGTTCATGATGCAAGTTCCCGGTTTGGTGAAATGTAAGTCAAACAAAGCTGTAATGAAAGCAGTTGTTGTTTGTGATTACAATAACACGTTAGGCTGGGTTGATTTATGTGACCAAAAAATGTCATATTAGCCCACTCTCAGAAAATGACAAGGGAAATATTACATAAAAATTTTCTGATTATTCATGGATCAATCGGTGTGGAATGCTTATATCCTTTGTAAAAAGGATAAGCCATTGCAAAATATAATGTTTCTAGAACTCCATCTGCAAATTATTGAGTTAAACATTCTGAAGTATTCAAATGGGAATTCCAGTGTTTACCATGGTAGATGTAGTTCAATTCTCCATCCCATGAAACAAACTGCTCAACATTTTGTTAGCCATATACCCCCCCCCCCAATACCATCAAGAAAGAGCCTCGTAGACAGTGTAGTGTTTGTTGCTAAAAAAAAAAAATCTGAAACTGGCCAAAAAAATTCACAACGAAACGGGAATTTGGTGCAAAGATTGCGAGGTAGGACTTTGCCTCGAACCTTGTTTCTAATTTTATCATACTGAACTTCATTTTTAAATAAATGTTTTGAAAGTATTTGGCATATTTTCATTAGTATATACGTTTTACCTTTGTATTTCATGAAAAAGATTGTAATTTAACCAAGATTAATTTTCAAAATTTTGCTTTTATATGATTAGTTCTTCAATTTCAATTTTTTGGCAACCATTTTTTTATGATCTAATTCTGTAATGTAAAACAACTGTTTTAATTTTTTTTTTGTATATTTTAAATCTGAAATATATCTAGATTTGAAATATGTAAAAAAAAAAAAAAAACGCAATTTGTGAACTTTTTTTGATGAAAAAATTATGTAGAGAGAGGGTTAAATATTTTTATAATTGAGCAAAATGTGTCTTAAAATTTATTTTTTATGTTATTGTATAATGTCATATTGAAAGAAATATGAATTAATCAAGCACCGTTCTTGATTAAAAATGCATTATGTAATGAATTTTATTATTAGAACCAAAATAATAATGACTTACAAAATTACAAAAACAACCTATAGGTTGGTTACCTTATGAACTTGAAAAAAAAAGTTACCGAAAGTTCTTTAAAGTAATCTAAAAATAGCATAAATTTATGAAATAATAGTAATAATTGTATATTAAATTATCACTTATCAATGCAACATTCAAATAAATCAGAATATTAATGCTTGACTGTGGATGATGAAACTCTTAAGCTTGAAAAATTGATGAAAAGAGATAGTTCATTATATGTTTTTGTTTAAAGAAAGTTGTCTTTAAAAGTTCTAAAAAAAATATTAAAATAATCGAAAAATTCTTTTAAGAATAGAAAATGGTTTAAAATTGAAAATAGTTTGAATTGTTAATAAACATTCTATTTCTTTAAATTATATCAATAACTAGTTACTAACTTATATCTCTCACGTTAGCTAAAATATCTGGATCTTGATTATAATTAGTTACAAATTTTAGGATGAGGAAAATTGCACTTCGTTAATTTCGAAGGAAAAAAAAAAGGCTTAATAGAAAATTGTTATCCGAGTTCTTCAAAAGAAATTATTTCTCAATTTTTAAGATGAACTTTTTTGAATTATATGTATTTCATGTAAATAATTCATTGAAAGTTGTAATTGTAATTATGGATAATTTAAAAAAAAATTGAAATTTGTCAGAAGAAAATATGTTCTTTCTTAAATAAACAACAATTTTTATTTTCCAGATTTCCTTTGATCTGAGTGAATATACTGCCAATGTTGATGCATTGGGGACCTTGCGAATGCTTGATGCCATTCGCACTTGTAAACTTGAAAAATCAATAAAATTTTATCAAGCCTCTACGAGTGAAATGTTTGGCAAAGTACAGGAAGTTCCACAAAAGGAAACTACTCCATTTTATCCTAGATCTCCCTATGGTAATATTTTCTGTAGTATATATTAGCAAGAATTTCATGGAGTATTGATATGTATTTGATATACAGGGTGTTTCAAAAAGAATCACCCAATTTGAAATGCATTTATTATAAATAATATTGACCATAGACACTTAAAATTAATTTTATATTACATAGCTAATCATAAAGTTTTTTTACAAGACAAATTAAAGGGGCCCAATATGTCCATCTTTGGATGCATGATATATGTCTATGATAGTCAAATTTGTTCCAAATTTTTGTAAGTATTTCTGCCTCCACTGTTTCCACAGCTGCTGATATACATATAATCAATTTGGCTACTGTAGCTGGTAGGGGAGGCACATAAATATAGACTTTTATAAATCCTCATAAAATGAAATCGCACTCTGAGGAGTCCAGCAATCTTAGATGCCAGTGATGTTCATAACATCCCATACATCCGATCCATTATTAAGGAATGTGATTGTTCAAAAATTCTCAAATATCCAATTTCCAGTGTGATGGTGCCTTGCCTTGCTATTGAAACAAAGTAATCTGAATCAGTTTCTAACTGTGGGGAATGCCAGTTTTCAAGCCATACCAAGTTATCTGATTCCCATAATGGTGGTCTATGAAAAAAAAGAGCCACACATCTTTTTCTGAGCAATTGATGAAAAAAAGCAATAGTGTGAGACTCTCATGCTGTACAATTTCATTTGGTTGCTTCATTTTCTGACACTGTGGTGGACCTTGCCATTTAGAGGAAAAGTAGACTTGTGTGTTTTAAAACAGTGTTTTCTAAAATTGTCGCATTATACCACATTCTGAAGAATGAATTTGTAGAACTGCATACATCATTCTTTGAGTTGAAGAATAGTCTATCACTGAACACTTAGCATGAAAAATATTGTCATCTTGTGCTGCATTCTGAAGGATGAATTTACAAAATTCTTCACATCGTTCATTGTTACCTGGCAGTTGAATCCTATATAATTAAAAAAAAAAAACGAGTCTCTGCAAAACATGACAGACAGATGTTGCAGATATATTAAAATTTTTACTGGCATGGCGAGTGGAATTTTCGTGGACATTATGTGAAAATCTGTTGGATGCGCTCCACCTTTTTGTCTGACATGCAGGGATGGCTGGGAGATTTCTCTTTACATGCACAATCAGTGTCTTGCAGTTGATTATGCTGTCACCTAATGCTCTTAGCAGTAGAAAGCTTGACATCAGATATTGCTGACAAAAATTGTGCTGACCTGTTGTTGCGAACTCTCACATCATGAAGCATAAAATGTGAAACAATTTCTGTTATGCATTCTCCATCTTGATAAACACTGAAGTAATGGACAAAGAAAGAGCATTAGTGCTACCTGTTGACAACTGTGTGAAACTTGAGATTTCTCCTATATCTATGCATTATTCAATCAAATCAAATTAAAAACTGTATAGTTATGACTTTAAAAAAATCAAATGATTCTTTTTTAAACACCCTGTGCTATGTAAATAGTGTAATCAAAAGTAAAATTGTATGGCCCTCACCAAAAGTTAGCCATAAGCACCCCCAAATTAATAATCATGCTAAATAGTGGCTTTGGGCAGTGAAGAATTATCAATGCTTTTTAAAAAAGTCTTTTACAATGTAAAACCAAGCAATCTGAATGAAGTTTTTAACCATATTCCAGAATGTGCGAGAGAAATGATGTAAAATTTTTGTAAGTAATTACTTCAGATATGTTTTTCTCATTTTTATTGAACAAGTTGCCCTATTTATTTTGATATATTTTGAATCACTCAACAATGGTAGTGTTTTCTAAATGAGATATTAACATGACTTCACACTTTAAAAATTTTTCCTCTGATTTTTTTTTTTTTTGAATAAAATTTATGCTAACTTGTTAAATAATGTAATCTTTTGTGAATGCTGCTTATGTCCATGCAGTTTTTTTTTCTTTCAAAAAGCCTACTCAAATTATGATGAACTATATTATGTATTTTAAAATATGTGTCATACTTGTTAAGTTTAAATTGATTGAATTTTTCAATCCATTTATATTGCAATTTAAGATTAAAAATTTTACTTTCAAATACTTGTGTTCATATATATATATATTTATAATTTTTTAAATTTTTTGAATAAAAGTATCAAATTTTTGAGTAAAAATGAATACTGCTATTTTTTAGGGACGAATTGAAATATTTTAATTTATTAACAAAATATTTTAATAATTAAGAAATTTTTTGTTCAAATGTTTAATTCATGTCTTGTTTCTATTTGAATATTAATTTAACACATCATTGATACATTATTTAAATTTTTATGAGGAGGACATTTTTTAAATACTCTCTCTGTGATGAAAATATATTCATTTAATTATAAATGATGGTTATATATGTGATAAAGTATCATTAAAAGATCAGATAAAGTATTTGATTTTTGATGCAGAATTTGTTAATTAGAAATTTGCCATCATGTAATTAAATGCATAATAAATAGAGAAATGGAAGAGATTAATTTATATTTAATTTCAAATATCTGAAAAGTAAAATATATGTTTGTTACTTGATCACAGTTTTCTTCTAGGTGTTGCCAAACTGTATGCTTATTGGATTGTTGTAAATTACAGGGAGGCTTATGATATGTTTGCTGTTAATGGAATTCTGTTTAACCATGAGAGCCCTAGAAGAGGTATGATTTCTATAGAATTAATGCTATGTTTTGACTAAATTCTTTGAGCTTAAACTGTTGAATAAATAATATTGGCACTAATTCATTTACAACATAGCTTTTTTTTATTGTCCAAGCACATCTAAATTTCCATACAAAATTTAACTTAGAAACACAACTGTTTGTGTGAATACTGGTTCTTCTACAATGTATTATAAACCCAGGGATCTTCCATCTCAATAACTTTTAGACCTTTTAAAATTAGTGAATCCCTTCCCTGCAAAAAAAAAAAAAAAAAAAATGATCATTGAAGAACTTGAACCAACTGTAAAATAAAATTTGTGTTTTTTGGATCTTAAATGTAGCTCAATATCACTGTAAGATCAAAATTTATGCATTTTTTAAATCTCTTCTACTAAAATGCTGAATTCTGTATGACATATATCACATCTATAATCTTCTCCCCCCTTTTTTTTTAATAAACAGGTACTTAGTTTGTAAATAACATGAAAAGTGTATTTGTGCATTGTTAAAACAGAAATACAGGGCATGGTGTTCTCTTTTAAGAAATTTTGATTGACTGCTATAACATGATCATTATGAAAGCAATCAGTTGTCAAGAAAGATGTGCAAGCTATTAAAATATAGCATGTAGAGGGTTCATTTACTTATTAGAAGAGTGAGTGTGAGTTAGCAACCTCTGACTGACTTGAGTATGTGTGTGAAACATATTGCACATGCTGCCATCACCAAGCTGTTTGTTGCTACTGTTGGATTTTTTGATTTATCACTCCTTTTTTTTGAATTTGTTGTAGTGTGGGATGCATCTAGAGGCTGTACTTCGGGACAATATGGAATAGACTACCTAAAAACAGGATCGTCCCCTTCATGATATCAAAAACCATTGATAAGAGTTAATACTTGTTTATTAGAACTGAAATTCTAAGTTCTCTTATAATGTGAAGGTTAGAGTAATATTCTTGTCATTATATTGTAATTAAAAATTTCATGATTTGTTGCCAACATTCCTCATATTGTTTTTAGTATGGCATTAATTTAAACCAGTCAATATTGTAGTTAACATGTAATAACTTAAAGAAATTTTCATTCAATCCAATATGCTGATGAAGTGCTAATGAATTTATTCATATTGTAGAATGAAATAATATGCTTTTTTAATTGAAATTGTTAAAAATAAATTCATTATCTTTTCAAATAATTATAAATTTTTAAAATTCATTTGTAGTTTATTTATGCATATTATTTTCTATTTTCATTTTAATAGGTGAAACATTTGTGACAAGAAAAATTACCAGAAGTGTTGCAAAAATTGTTCTAAATCAACAAGATTCTGTCGAGTTAGGAAACTTGGATTCTAAGAGAGATTGGGGACATGCAAGAGACTATGTTGAAGCAAGTATTAGTTGTGTTAATGCTTTCCATAGTTTTATTTATAAATTTTTCCGTGCTAATTAACTATTGTTATCAAAATTTAGAATAATTTGATCTCTTTAATTTAACTGAATATTAAAGTTTTTTTTATGGCTTTGTAAATTAAATGAAGCTAATTTTAGTTTTATTGTGCTTAGGTGAAGAATGCTCAAGATATTACCGTATTGGCTTATATATAGTTAAAAAACGAGACATAAATGATATACTATAATATACGTAGAATCATTTTGTATTAATTAAGTTAAATATTTTAAGCTGTTTTATATTTAATTTTGTATGTATTTTAAGATGAATGTTTTTCATAAAAACAATTTCACTAAAGGTTTTGTACATTTTAAAGTAATTTAACTTTTTAGGCTATGTGGATGATGATGCAGCAAGAGAAACCTGAAGATTTTGTCATTGCTACAGGAGAATCGCACAGTGTTAGAGAATTTGTAGAAGCTGCATTTAAGCATGTTGGCAAAGAGATTATGTGAGTATTTCGAAATATACTGTTGTTTATTAATTTGAATAATTTTACATAGCTTACAAAATTTTTTAAAATTTTCTTTTGCCTTAAACATAATTATTTTTGTATTTGTCCATGTGAGTAATTAATCTACATTTTATTTTATTTTTTTAATTATTATTTGAGGTTGTAATTATATGTATATCCATAGATGGGAAGGCTCAGAGCTTGAAGAAGTTGGGAAGGAGAAAGAAACAGGAATTGTACGAGTTAAAGTGAATTCTCGATATTTTCGCCCAACAGAAGTGGTAAATATTTAATTTTTATAAAATCTTACCATTTTGCATTTTAAATGATTAAATTAACTCTAATTACTTTATTGTACATGGGTTCTATTTGCTTTACTTGCACAATTGCTGTGCACAATTTTTTTGTCCTACAAATTGTTTTTTAATGCTTGGGGGAACATGCAAATAATTTGAATGTACTGTATATTAATTTGTGTGAATCTTAAGTAGTTTTATACATTTTTATTCTGTATCTTAACTGGAAAAAATTGTGATTAGAAATTTTTATTTTGTTCATTAACTCTGAAATATTTGGGCAAAAATAGAAGTGAGATTCCTAAGTATTCTAATTAATGTATTAGAACAATCTTTTTGAATATGTTAAAACAACTTTTGTGTTACCTGCATTGAAACATATTTACATAGATATTTTATACATATATTGTTCATGTCTCACATATTTTTTGTACTCAACACAAATCAATATTTTACTCTGGTGCAGAAGGTTTTTAGTTACATATTTTATCCTAACACATCATCAAAAAAAATTCCTTTTAAGAAATTTTGTATAGTATCTGTCTTCTAACTTATTGTATTTTAATGCTTTTAGATATTTATTTAGAAATTTACTCTAGTAATTTATACTTTATGGAACAGTTTGCTAGGTTTAGGCCATTAGTTAGCAGGAACTATGTTAGATTTAAGTTGAACATTTAACTATTTTCTTTTTTCATTATTGACTTCATATTGTTCCAAAATATTTATTTTACTTTTATTGGCATATTCATGATGTGTATTAAAATCTTCATTTGAATTCGAGAATAGGAAACTTAAAAACATGTTTTAAGAGGGATTAGTAATAACCATAATTATGATAATGTAAAAGTACAAGTGATTGAAATATAATTTTTAAAAAAATGTGGTGGTGTATAATTTTGCATCTTAAATTCAAGAGGAATTAAACGTATAGCATCCAAAAACACTAATGTTTGGAAAAAGTATGGGAAGTTTTTAAAATGCTTAACACCATTCCCATAAAGTAATCCTCTTCAATAAACCCCATGAGATTCAGAAAATCTTTTTACCTATTAGCTTATTTAGTGATGATTTGGTAAACTACTTATATGTTATTGTAAATTTCCTCATATTGAAGGGTTGAATAAATATATCAAATTGAGATCATTCTTTTTATGAAAAAGTTGCGAGAAAGTTTCATTAATAATTTGCAATAGTTTAACTTTGACAGGAATAATACAAACATTTTATGTTGGAATTATTTGAAGGGAATGTTAGTATTGAAAGGTAATTGTATTTGTATGTGAAGACTGAAAAAAAATACAACCTCTGGCAATAATGTTTGGTGAATGAAGTTAGAACAGTCGATCTGGCAACACTGGCAAAACAAAACATTGCACCTGCATAGTGGCAGATGTTGATCATCTGCACCCACCGTTGTTCAGTTGAGCGTGGTTTGTGTTCCGTGTAAGACTTGTTTTACAAAGTACTTGTTTTAGTGCATTGGTTCTTAACTAAGAACAAGAAAAATGAATAAACAAAAGTTCAGTTAAAAGTTTTGTTTTAAGCGTGACAAGACACCAAAAGAAACTCGTGCAATGCTGGTATGTGTTTATGAAGATCAAGCTCTGTCCATGAAATGTGTGTACGAGTGTTTCACCTGTTTTCGAGAAGGCTGGGAAAGTGTTTCTGACAACCCCTGTAGCGGAAGACCGGCAACCTCCGTCAGTGATGAAAACATTGAGAAAGTGAGGAAATTACTCACAAAAGATCATCTATTAACTGTGCCCATGACAGCGGATGAACTGCAGATTAACGGTGAATCTGTATGACAAATCGTTAGCCAGAATTTAGGGATGAGGAAAACGTGTTGTCATCTTGTGCCACATCACTTGACTGACGATCAGAAGCAGGCAGGTTTAGAGGATTCACAGGATTTTGTCGAAACAGCGGATACGACACCAAATTTCTTGAATTGTATTGTCAGAGTATGAGTTCTGGTTTCAGGTATGACCTGAGATGTACAAGTATGATCAGTTATTTATTCTGTAAAGGAAAATACCATCAAAATTGAACTTTAAATAAAAAGTTATGGATAAATTGTTCTATATACTTTATTTTATGTAAGTTTTAAGAAATAAAAATACTTTGTTCTAGAACGAGTTGTTATATATAAGTATTTTCTTTTTAATCTAGGATTTCCTTCTTGGGGATTCATCTAAAGCTAATCAAAAAATTGGATGGAAACCAAAAACAAGTTTTGAAGTAAGTTCAGACCAATGATTATATTTTTATTTAACAGGAGAAATATTTTCATGTTTTCGTAGAGTTGTTTTTATGTAGCAATAATAGAGAAGCCAAAATTTTCTTGTTATTAATGATTATGTAATGGACTACTTCATTGAATAGTTACTTAGGAAGAAATGATAGTATATTTTTATAGTCATGAAAATGATCTTTTAAATTTTTTTAAAAAAAATTTCTGCAATTTTTAAAAGCTATTATATAGTATTACAGTAAACATTCTCTTTACTCACTGCTGTGTGATTAGAACAATTGGTTAAATAAAATAAATTTTTACCTTGGGTTAAATTAAATTGTATGTATACATATAATTTTATAACATAAAGTAGAATTTACAGGGATGCTAACAACCATATTTCATTCGTATATCACTCTTAAGTTTTAAACTAAACAATATTATTCTATAATTTTTGAGTTTTTTTTTTCACTCATTTTATTTATGAAATTTTTTCCTACAGTGAATTGTCTTTGCTCACATTAAACAATAGCACCATATTTAAAACTCTTTATCCAATGTTGAATGAAATAAAACTCTTAACATAAAATAGAAACTTGAGAATAATAGGTTGTGACAAGTGAGTGGCTTCCTAAATTAAGTAACTTGTTAAACTGTGAATTACTATTGATCAGGATATCTTTTATACCTACTAAAATAGATTATAAATGAGATCTTCTGTAATTGTTGTAAACACAATTTCAAAGTTATTGTCTCTTAATATAAATGATTTTACTTAATTTTGTTACATCTTTACATAACTAAATTATTCAATGATTAATAACATCAATTATGTTTCTATTTAGCAACTGGTCCATGAAATGGTAGATTCTGATATAGAACTGATGAAGAAAAATCCAGCCGCATAATTTGCATATCACCATTTGACTTTTTATGCAATTAAACATTCCACAAACACAATATGTGCCTTATTTTTGTGTATATCTAATTTATACATATAAGCTTTGTATGTGTTGTGTAGCATGCTTACTGTATTTTGTTTTGAGATGCACCATTGCGAACAATTTGATACTTAATGTCTTTTTTTTTTTTTTTTTATTTGTATTATATCATGTCTTTTATTATTTTGAAGAAATTTTTTTGGATGAGTTCTTAATTTTTAAGGTATTGATCAAATAGGGAGAGGGAAAATGTAATTGGCTTGTTTTTACATTGTGGGGAAAAAACATATTAAAATGTTTTCATTCAATGCCTCTTTTATTGAGTTTAATTCTATGCATCATCTCTAAATTTGTTATTTTTGTATCAAATAATGTGTAACTTTTTTTTAATAATTTAAATTAATTTTTTAAATTTGTATTTTCTTTCAAAGTGATATTGCACTGTATGGTCAAAATGAACACTTTGTTTCAAGTTTTACAAAGGCATTAAATATCAATTTGTATGTGATTGCCATATCAATTTGTTAAATCTTCCTGTTGGCCAGTAATTTATAAATAAAAATCAATAATTTATTTTGATTTTTAAAATTTTTTGATGCTTTAAGGTCAAATTTTAAATAAATATTTATTAAATTTAAGAAAATTTTTCTTAACTTATATTTTATTCTATAATGTATGATAAATTCTTTTTTTTTTTTTTTTAATTATTATTATTAGTAGTAATATGTTTATGGTATTTCATGTTCAAGTTTAATGTTGAATTTTATGTTTTCATGCTTACACAGATATTATTTAAATATAAATTTTATATTAAATGAAATTCTACGAAAAAAGATACAATCATAATTATGTATTGAATTGTTGTTTTAGTTTGTTATTGAAATTGTTAGTATATAATTATTTTTAATTTTTTGTTGTCTTTAAAGTTTTTTCTCGATAAAAATGAAACACTATATATTTAATGCTGCAAAGATTGTAATATTCTTGTCTATTTTTTTTAAAAAAATGCATTATGTAAGTATTATTATAATAAAAGTAGATTATAATTTTTATGAATATATATGTTAAGAATTTATTTTAGAAGGGGTATATAGATATCTGTGTAAAACTTACTATTCAAAGTTTTTACATACCTATATATAAAAATAATAGTTTTTGATTGTGGGATTAACATTTATACATTAAAGTTTAAAATTAATAAATAAAAGAACTGAGTAACCTTGTAAAATTGAGAGCATTTTTTAATTTTTTTTTATTAGAATGTTTCTCTTGTATAATCTTTGGTAATTTTGCTGTTAAGAATTTTTATATTTGTAATTTGCAACATGTTTTCAATTAATGTTATAAAGAAAATACTGTATGAAAAACAAAATAGTTAGTACTAATATAAAATATTTAATGAAACATTGTGTCTATAAATCTCAGGATTATTACTTTAAATTGTATTTGAATAAATAGTGGTTTTGAATAATAAACATGTGCAAATTAATGAACAACACTTTAATTCTGATATCCTCCTTAAACTATCTTATTATTAAACATATATGGAAATTTTCATGTAGTATCTTTTTTATTTTCTGTTTTATTGAAATAAATTCAATGTATTCAAAAGAGAGAAATTTATGTTACTTAATATAAAGTATGTAATTTTAAATTTGCAAGATATTCTGTTTAATTTAAATTTGGTGTTGAATTGGATAAATTCTGAAATTTGTTCAGCTATCAATTTGTAAAATAAATAATTCGATATATATATATATATACACACACATTATGAAAAATTTGTAATGTTATGAAAATACTGAGATTATCATCATTTAAATTAATGTAGAGTTTCTTGACTTTTTTATGAAATATTGTGGTCAATTAAAATTTGTTATTTTTTATTGGTTGATTTTTTCAATATGTTTGCTACACACAAGTAGAGATTTTTAACATATGAAAATAATTTCATTGTGGAATTGCAATATTATATTCAATAACTATTTTCCGAACATGTTGCTAAGCTTCACTTTTAAATTTGTAAGTTTCCCCCCTTTTATATGTGGAGCTTAAATATTTTATTTCAAAGTTAGCTATAAGAAACTGGATATCAATCTATTAATCTCATTTTTATGTACAAGTTAATTACACTCACAAAAAACATTTTTGAAATTATGTAATATTAAAAAAAATTTAAAATTTTTTACATGCAAATTTTTGTTGAAAAAAATATTTTTTAGGAATAATTTTTAGATTTTTGTAATCAAACTTGTATAGTTTTTAGGTGTTTAAATCCATGACACAAATACAGAGAATTTTAAATATGTAGCATCAGCGGTGAGTAACACAAAATGAAACTTGAATGCTGAATTTCCAAATTGTTTGACTTGTAAAATAAGATTTGATACCTTTAGGAAAAGTACTTTTACAGGAAATGACCATTCATATGTGTATGATAAATATTTATTAAACTATTTAATATAACTTTTTAACAATTCTAAAATAAAAAGCTTTGTATAAAAATTAAATCCCTTTTGACTAAAAATTAAATTCCGTTTACCCTCAGTGTATTTAAAAATTTACTTATTTCATCAATTTATTTATGTAACTATAACATTCTGAATGGAAAAAGTTTTCTCTGAATATTTTGCTTTAATACAGATAATAGTCTGACTTTTTTTGATTCATTAAAATAAAAGCATTATATCAGTATTCACTTCACTTATTGTATTTCCTTCCAACTGGCTGCTATTAAAGTTGAGAAAAAAATCTAGTTTGAACATCAGTTAAAGTCCGTTTATAATTTTTTTTTTATTGAAGCAATTTTTTGGAGGAAAAGGTCTTATTTTGATAATTTTATAGAGAATATTATCAAAACGTATATTCTTCAAAACTTGGTAGTACCTTATTCTTTTGAATGTGTTTTCATTTATAAGTATTTCATACATTTAAGGGAGTTATGTTTATTTGCATTTATTACTCTAGTATTTAAATTTGAGTTAAAGAAAAAGGCTAAAGAATGTAACTTCTTAAAGAACACATAGAAGATGGAATTGTTAATGCAAAATAAAAATATTTACTTTTCTTACATATAACGTTTTTCAATTATAAAGGAAAATATTTATTCACCTTCTGGTTAAAGGAAGTCTTTCTTAATAATAACTTCAATATATATATATCCGATGAAAAAAGTGTAGAATAATGTTTCTGTTTATGAACAAATGAATATTTAATTACCCTAAGCCAAAATGCATCTCTTTTGTCATATTAATTACTATAAATGGTGTAATCCTGTAGCTGTAGTTCTGTCTTTCTCTACGTGTATACGAGCGAAATGAATCTAACAGGGACGGAAGATAATGGCAACTGACATTTAATTTGAAAATGCTTTGATCTGGATGACTCACTGGCAGTAAAACTTGGATAGAATAACAACACAAAAAGGAAATGCATCACTTGTACAGATTAATGACACAGATAAAGAAAAAAAAAAAAAACACTTATAATAGAACAAAACTAATATCACAACTGTATCAGCAACGTTCAGCTCACCAGTTCGCACTACGCGCACATTTTTGCAGCAATATTCTGCCCTTCTAAGGCAGACTCTGGCAAATACTCGCCGTTTTCCCTTTAACTACTCCGACTTCACATTTGTCCCTTTTATAGCAACTCCAGCCAGGTGTGACGTCACAAGGAAAATTCAGGAAATGTCCTACCAGTCGATTTTTCTCCAAGTTTCCAGCACTTTTTGGAATCTTTGCTTTGTTGCCAGGTTTTTCATCGTCACCAAAATGGTCGCTAATATTTAAAGGATAATTGTTCAAACTTTCTTTACCTGACTGATGAAATCTCTGTAAATGTCTCTTTTTCGTTATAATACATCCGTTGCAGGGAAGCGTCATCAGTAAAATAACCATAAAAATTATGAAGTAATAAAATCAAGAATTAAGAAAAGGGAGGAGGAGAAATTTTCTTATATTATTGAGTAAAAATAAGTTCTAGCCATCTAAATAATAAATAAAATCATTGCCAATTTAGAAATTATTTTTAAAAAATGGCGAAACAGAAATTTAAAATAGAGAGAGCTATAGAAACCTCAAGAGTGTTGTTATAATTAAATTTCGCATTTTCAGAAGGCTCTAGAGCCGGTTCTATGATTCCCAATGAAATATAATTTTATTAGCATATTATACGAGTGATACGCTTAGTAAAAACTGAAAAAAAAAAAAAAATTACAGTTTTCATTAATAGGTGGCGGTGAGTCAATATCTAAGGCGATTTTTGCAGATTATTTTTATTACTGAAGCAAAGTTGAATAGTTCATTCGAATTTTTTTTTTTAGTTACAAAAAAAACACTGAAGAAAATACCTCATTTATTCAAATCTCTGTAGTATGGGAGTAATGTCATAACTCCTTAGCCCTTAATATGCCTTTGAGCGAAAGAGAATTCTAATTTTGTTCAACAAATTCCATGGCGTATAATAAAACTGACAGTGTGGTGTGGTTTTATCGCTACTTTTATGATAAGGCCATATTTGTTTGAAGAATCCACATTCATAGGCCCCATTATATTTTCCGTAAATGAGATCATATATCTCAATATGCTGTCACGCACCACTTCATATTACTCGTTCAGTTCAAATTTTCTTAAAACGCCATTTCACCCGAAAACCGTGAAATAATTCCTTATTTTCATAGAATATGGCCAACTTCTGTTTCGAAACTATTAGGGCTCGACTTTAAATCTGTAGTTCTGTTTGCGAGGCGGAGTTTAATGTTTTGACGCTGTCCATAGTCTCTCAGGAATTAGAAATAAGATATCACGCATGCGTTTCTTTCATCAAAAATTCCAATAATTTTTAAGTTAAGAAGAAAGAAAAAAAAAAAAAAGAATGAAATTCTTTTCGTGAAAATGCACTCAAACAATTAATTAAAGTATATCATAATAAAACAAAATCGATTAAACATACAAATATGCAATCTATATTTTATTTACACTAATACATCTAATAATTTAAGCTTTAGGCAAAACGTGCACATTGGAGAACTTTAGAAGGATTGTAACATTCACACACATGGACGACATAAAAATCCTTCCTGCTTGTGGGCTTCTCGTATTTGCAGTGGGGTAACCACAAATCTAAAGGTTTCATTCTGATTTCTTGGCAAGCTTTGTTGCATTCTGGAGTATCTAATGGTGGATGGGGAAATTTTTCCTGGAGCCACTTGTAAGCGGGGACTCCATGACAGCAGGTGTTGCGAATTGAGTGGTGACCAATAGCTGAACCGTGACTGTAGCAAGTCTTAGGCACACGTAGAATGGGTGTAGTAAAGGCACAGTCACAAATCTTGAGTCTTGAATTTGAGTCGAGGGGATGGCAGGAACGACAAGCAAGGCCACTTGTAACATGAGAATCCATTTAAAATTCTAGAAACATTAACAGATGAAAAAGTAGAGTTGTTTTTAAATGAGTCATTGTTTTCAACAAGTAGGAACACCTCCCCTCTGAAATATAGATGGGAGCACATAATCGAGATTATAAAATAACCCTGATTTTATTAACTGTTGTTGTTAAATCTCAAATATAACCTCCTTCCTTTAAAAGTTGGAGAAATATATTAAACTTACTAAGGAAGGCTTGCCTAATTTGTATCAATTGAGATATATATTAAAAAATGAAACTTAACAATGGGAAAAAACATGTATTATAATAAAAAGATATATATGTATTTATCTTAACAACATTTGTTCCGCATTATATGCAATAACCAAAGGGAGAATGAATATTAAATCGCACACGTAAATAAAATCATGAAAATAACCCCCACGTTAATTTCGTGAGTTTTGATTGGAATGTACATAAATTCCTGCTTTTATCGTTCTTCTCTGTATTGGGCTGCTCGTCGACTCATGACTCAAAGGTCGGAGACAGGCATAGGATTAAAAAAAAAAAAAAAAAAATCCCGACTACATTACTAGGTTTTATACAACTTAGACAACATTTCTAGGTTTATGAGCTGGAGTTCAAGTTTTAATTTAATCGCCTGCTGTGCAGTGTTGAAGAAATAACATTTTCATTTAAGTAACCGTTTTAAGTAACAGTAAGAGTTTATTTATGTGAACTGAAATATTTACCATGTTTCTTATTTATATTACGTAATCATTAACATAAGAACTTATCGCAAACTTTTATGTTTCAGTTTGCATCTTTTCGTTGCTTCGTTTGTCGCTTTAATCACAAACTACGCATATCGTCATCCTAAATGTTGCATTTGATATCAAGACACACACTGTATGAAAATTAGATGTATACTGATGGATTCAAATGGATTAATTAAAAATAATTAAAGCTATAAATATTATAGCAGAGTTATGAAGTAATTAATAATTACAAAAAAAATCATACTTTAATTTTTTTTCATGGAGAAAAGAAATAAAATTGAAAAGAAAAAGGAAACAGTCGAATAAATTTTTGTGTGCCTAATTGCATACACACATGTGAAAAAATATAACAATACAACATTTATAAAAAGCTAAGTAAGGTACAAATTTACCAAAAAGAATACTAGATCTATAAATGATGGCAAGAAAAGTATAACAAAAACAAAGAGCTCTATAGAAAGTTTTACAAAAAAATAGATTTAGCCATCCAAGGTGCGCTTTTTTATTATAATTATTATTAATTACTCAATTAAATATAAGAATTAAATCAAGCTTTTTTGATTAAAAAAAGCTGCAAAAACATTAATCTTGCTAATTGTAACTATCACTTTTTTCTTTCATTTCTTTCTCTCATTTAAATTCTCCAGTGCATAATAAACTGTTTGTTTCTTTATTCTTGGTGTTTAATTCAATTTAATTTAATTTGATTCTAGAATAAAATGCCTTCTCAGGCTAGCCCTTAATTGGGATCATATGATGGTTGCTGATTGCTATTCTTTTTTATGCTGGATTAGATACAAACGTTGTTTCCTTCTGGAATACCACGATTTTTGAAAATGGCTATTCCGTTGCAAACGTTAAAAGTGGATTACTTACAAAAAAATTGTTTTGGCGGATGGAAAAAGAAAATCAGCATTAGCAATTTGAATGCAATCGTTTTGAAAATAGTAATTGTAATATCGTAGGATTTGTTTTGTTTGTGAAACGTGATCGATTGAAAAGCGTCTGTTGGAAGCCTTGAACATGGCTTGCTTTGAAACATTTTGTTCTTCCGAAAGGAAGAAAATCCATATTTGGGAAAGGAATACAAGTTCAAAAGAAATCGTTTTGAAAGTAATAATTTGAATAGATTACGATTTGTATGGTTAATGTGGTTGACAGACAAGCGTCCGTTGAAAATGGATCATTTTGAATAATTCCTTTTTTCTCGAATGGGAGAAAATAAGTGTTAAGAAAGCAATAGAAATTCGAATAACATTGCTTTTAAAGCAGTTAGTTTCATATTAGGGGATCGGCAACTGTTTTCCTGCTGATGGGTGTAGATATCTCTCCTGAATAAAGTCTATAAATTTTATCCCCTCTTTTTCCGGATGATTCCTCCTTTTGTTTTCTATGCATTTATACATATCTTCATTACAGCTGAAATTCTAAATGTTATTTCATTTTTAATGGTTTTTAGTTTGAAGACACTTTAATGCTATTCCATTTTTCGTTTAAGTGCTTTGTCGTTCAAAATCACCCTATCCGTATGTTCCATTATGTTTTTTTCATGCTTATAACGAGTTTTCAGGATTACTTTACTAATTTCTTCGGTAAAAGTATATTTGAGGGTGCCCCCTTGGCGAAATTGGCGATTTTTGTTTGGCTCCATTCCTGATCGAGGGGAACACCGCGCAAAGAGGAATGACGGCTAAAAGATACATCATCAAAAAAAAAACGTCGAAGCTTGGCGATCAACCGCGATCACAACTTAGCGAGAATCAAGGGGCACCCTCAAATATAGGCTAACCAATTTCTACACACCCTTTTTTTTCATTTAAAACGCCATCTTGATTCCATTTTTTTTTTTTTTTTTTTTTGCTGTCATGATGATTTCTACATTTCTTTTCAGTGAAAACGCCAGCTTACTTCGAAATTTGTCTTCCAGATACCATGCAATCTTTTTTCCCGCTTTTAGAAGCTTCGAGTTTGAAATACCGCTTTGGCGCTATCTTGGCCCAAATGAAAAAAATCTCGGCAAGTGGCTCCTCCAAACTAGGACTTTACCTTGAAATTAAGAACTATCGACTTATCGTATGCAAGACATTAATCGTAAGTTATTTATCGTGTTACCTAATTTGGCATGCTCCCAATGGCTCACTTAAATCATTAATTTTATTTCTTATGAGTGTAATAATCATTAAAAAATAACAAATTTTAAATTTAAATATTATATAAAAAAAGATGTCTCGGGTAAAAATATACTTGAGGGTGCCCCTTGGCGAGATTGGCGATTTTTGTCTGGCGCCAATCTTGATCGCGCGGAACACACTGCAAACAGAAATGGCGGCCAAAACAAAGAAATTTCAATGAACACAATTTAAACAAAATTAATAAAAAAGGAAAAAAAAATTACTCACGTCATTTAGCAGGAATATCCTCACTTTGAGGTACACAGAATTCTCTAATCGCACCAAGATATTTTTAAATTTATCCTGTGTAGAATCTGTGTACCTCCATCGCCACATAAATTCTGCGAAATACGAGTCAAAGATGGCGTCGGTGGTGCCGGACTGGCGGTGACTTTTTTTTCTGAATTCGCGTTTTATTACGGACCACATCCCTTCAATTTTGTTCGTATGGGCCCCGGTTTCAGGATCCTTGATTGTCTTTGAGTGATTTACGGAAAGATGTTTGAAGTCGTTTTCCGACAGGCAGTCATATGATTTCCAGCAATCGGAAATAATAGTAGTTCCAGGTAGGATGTCAAAGCCGTCTGATCGATCTTTGCGTTCGACCAGAGACATCCCTTTCGCACAAACAGGGCATTTATACATTTTAGTAATTAAGCCTTCATTCATACACCAGTCAATCACTGCTTTTTTTCCGTTGTTTCCCAAATCGTACAGAAACTTAAGATTTATTTTGCTAACAGCAGTCATTTTAAACTAGGACTAAATTTTAAACTAGGACAAAAGAAAACAATAACTGCTGAAACTAAATTTTAAACTTGGACAAAACAAAACAAACCTTACCAGCTGACATCCACCGTAGAAGTAACTGACCCCAATTACATATACCGTTAAACATTCAAAAATAACGGTAAAATCTAAACCAATCAGAATCGTGACTGGGTTTCAAAAATAACGTTTAGGGTTACCATAAAGAAAAGCTCACCCATGAGTTACCATAAAGAAAAAAAACATCGCCCAGCTTGGCGAGAAATTTGGCGAGAAATCAAG
The DNA here is from genome assembly GCA_019974015.1 of Nephila pilipes. Taxonomy (NCBI): domain Eukaryota; kingdom Metazoa; phylum Arthropoda; class Arachnida; order Araneae; family Nephilidae; genus Nephila; species Nephila pilipes. The sequence continues at coordinate 507,451 of BMAW01013352.1, forward strand.
GGGCACCCTCAAGCATAGTCTAACCAATAATCATTAAAAAATAACAAATTTTAAATTTAAATATTATATAAAAAAAGATGTCTCGAAATTTTATTTATAAAAAAGCATAAGTACTAAAAAAACTTACTGAGATAGTCTCGATATTATCAGCTTTCCTAGTGCAGTACACGCCCGGATTGACATTATTTTTTTTTTTTGGCGATGATGCTTTTTATGCCAAATTTAATTCTTTTCAATTGCCACATTAGGCCTAAATGTAAATCTGTTTGTATAGCATCTTAGCTTTCGTATATAAATAGAGCTATTGATGAGCGGCTAAACGTAATGTAACATTTTTAAAATTCAAAATCATATAATAGTAAATCAAAAAAATACATACAATTAATTATTAGTAAGATTGAAAAAACAATATTCAACTGAAAATTGCAATTTCAGAACTATTCAGCTGGAAATTACTATATGAACACTATTCAACTGAAAATTGCAATATCAACACTATTGAACTGAAAAGTGCTGTATCAACTGTATCACAACTGTATTAAATAAAAGCAATCATATTAATAAAACCCAAAGTCCTTACTTATTCTCGATTTTTTTTTCAACCACCGTCTGCTTTCATTTAACTTGATCCATGTTTTTTTTTATTTATGCTTTCTCTTTCTCTCATTTTTATGCTTATGTTGACAAAATCTTTCCTAATAAAGTTTCAATATTAACCGCAGAAATTTTTGGAACACAAATCTTGAAATTTTTTTTACCTAGTTATTAAATTTATAATTATTTGCAAATGAAGAATAAAAAAACTGTTGCCTGAAATTCAAATGCGATATTTGATACTTATCCCCATAAGATAGCTAAAATGCATCTCCAAAGCCTTCATAACTCGCAGACTTTATTTACAGGTCGAAAAGACAAATACACTGCTCAAAACAATTGAAGGATATTGAGGTTTTGGGTGGATTAAGTGGCTGGGGAATTGTTTATATGATTGATACATGATCGACAGACGTGGTAGGCTATATATGAAAAAAAAAAAAAAAAAAAAAACCAAGCATGTTTAGCAGAAAAAAAGGCATTTTACTTAGCATTTGGACACAAAAGGAAAAAAACACAATCTGTGCATTCGAGAAAAAACGAATAAAAAAGGGTATTTACTTGAAAGAAAAAAGTTTTTAGTGGGGGGTATGGTTTCCCCGGACTGCCAGCAACGCTGAACACCTTTGAGGCATGGAGTCAATGTGGATATTTATTAGGATCTGGGGTATTCTATCCCACTCCTCAAGAAGAGCTCTTTCCAGTTCTTGGAGAGGTTGAGGGGGGGTAGGTGGCTAGCAACTCGTCGGTCTAGAATGTCCCAAACGTGTTCTATTGGGTTCATGCCCGGAGAACACGCTGGTCATTCCATTCGTACGATTCCCTCCTCGAAAAGGAAATCACCCACTAAGTTGGCACGATGTGGCCTGCAGTTGTCGTCCATTAAGATGAAGTCATTTCCAATTGCTGCAGCGTACGAGACTACAATAGGTCCTAAGATCTCATCCCTATATCGGAGACCGGTCAGAGCTCCATTTCGAATAATGTTGAGATCGGTGCGCCCATCAATGTAAATGCCAGCATAGACCATCCCTCCACCTCCGCCAAATCTGAAACTTCCAAGCACGAACGCAGGATTGTTTCTAGCGCCACGTTCCCTCCAGATAAAAATACTCCTATCATCAGAATGAACAGAAAAACGGGACTCGTCAGAGAAAAGAACATCGCGCCATTCATTTCTGTTCCAGTTTACATGCTCGGTTGCCCACTCCCTAAGTGCGCGACTGTGCCTTGCTCTTAGAGTAACACATACCATTGGTCGGCGAGCATACAGTCCTACAACGTGAAGCCGGTTTCGGACAATTTGAGTCGAAATTGTGGTGCTAGTAGCCGAGCGAAGATGTTACTGAAGAAAAGTGGCATTCATATTTCGGTGTCTCTGAGCCGTTAGTGTTAAATATCTATCTTCATTGGGCGTTGTTGCACGTCTTCGGCCTGCATTTTCAATCTCGAAGAAACGGTTCCAGATTCTGGAAATCACACTTTGTACAACTCCTGTAGCTTCTGCTACTTCGGCTTGTGTTTGGCCCCCCTCTAATCGTCCAACAAATCTCCAGGCTTCTGAATCGGTTAAATGTCTTCGTTGAGACATCGCAATCATCGAAACAACACATTTATTGAATGTCGATCATTCCTTTCCACTTTGTCTTTCGTTAAGTTGAAAGGCAAATTTCATTGGCTGTAGCTAAAGCGTCGTTTTTGACGCCAGACTCAAAATTTGCATACTCCGAAGTTTGAAAATGAGAAAAATTTGCATTTGTGACTCTCTTCTTCCATTTTTTGAAAAAATAATTTCGCTTATACCGTTATTTTATATAAGACCTTAAAATATCCTTTAATTGTTTTGAGCAGTGTACAATAACTGCAAAGCTTACGTCAACGAAATATCTTTTTCATAAGGAACATTTATAAAGATTTATTTTTTTAAGGTATCAGTACACTTCGGAGAAATTTTTTTGAAATACATTGATATTTGCAATCAATATATTTTTAATGCTAAAATATAACCTAAAACTATGAAAAACACATTTAATAATGTGCTTTTAAATGAAAAAAAAAAAAATTTTGGAGAGGAAAACATGGTGAAAATAGTACATAAATTGTTTATCAGAATAACGCTCATAACTCAAAAGTAAACAAAAATATCATTATTCTGTAAATTTTATCTTATTAATCATAGCACTTTTTGGGGCTGGTACAACTTTTATGATGAAAATCATATTAATAACGGTAACGGCTAAAGTTACGAGGTTCCTATTTAAAAATATTAAACTTACCCTCTCATCATAATTTATAAATTTAAAGAGCATAATTAGTTAAAGTTTTATCGTAATTTAAGTTGCTATCATAATTAGGATCAAGGCAACAAGCACCTGGGTGTTCGACAGAGTGAGGCAACTGCCGAAACTAGTTGGAAATTAAAATTACGAGGGTGCGCACTGCTATTGGATGCCGTAGCAAGGGAAGCTAAGAAGCATACATAGCGGTGGGCGGGGTCTAGGTTAGGGGCGGGACTTCAGTTCGAAGACGAAAAACGGCTTTAAGAAACTGTTGTCCGTGGGGTTTTGAGAGGTTATAAAAAGAAAAATTTAGCTAATAAATTAAATTGAAATTAAAAGAAATGCCGTACCGAAACCAATTTAAAGAAATATGCAATTAGAAATTTTGAGGGAAAATTTAAAACGCGAGGAGATGAGTTTGAAAAACAAGAATTAAGCCGAAATGAGCGCAATTAGCGACATCTGGTGATGAGAAAAGTTATGAATCTTAGGAAAATGAAGTTAAAATTTAAAAAGTGTCTAATTTTCTAGAATAAAAGATTTTAAAAATTTTGAGAGTGCTCGACAGTGTTACGCGAGGTCCATTTTGACCATTAGGCATTGCCACTTATTGAGGGGAAGTCCTGAATTTGGAAAAAGCAGGATATCACTGATGCATTACTTCAATGCGCTCGCAGCCTTTTTATGGCAGGGAAATGGACATATGAATGTCCGAGCGCGGCTCTCGGTCTTTTTTGCGAAGATGCGATTGACGCATCATACGCGGGGAGTTGTTGAAGCAGTGCATTAGGTATTTGAGGGATCGTGTTGAAGAAGTTTAATGATTGTTTTTTAATGAACTCTAGAATATCATATTACTACAATTTTTATTGAGTTTCTAGTGGAATAACATTGAAAAATCAAAAAAAAAAAAAAAAAAAAAAAAAAAAAAAAAAAAAAAAAAAAAAAAGTGATAATAATACATGATTTACACCTTTGTTACTAAAAACGTATCAATTTTACAACCATAAAAGTAGTAGAGGTTCTTAAAAACTATTCAAGAAAGATCTTGTAAAATTTAAGTTAATTTGGTTCATAACTTTTTCTGATATCTACGTTGCCATAGTAAATATGTCGAGAAAACTCATTTGAGAAAAATCAAAAACACTTTCAAATGCATTTAAAAATTAGCTACCGAGTAAAATTCAAATCCCTGTAACTTAAGTTCAATAATTCGAGATAAAAACCAACGTTTTTAAAAACAACGTTTTTAAAAACAACGTTTTTATATAGTGGCAAAGTTTATTAAGAAAAATTATTGAAATATTAGTTAAAACTGGTCGCAAATATCTAAATATTGCATTGTTAGGCAAGTAAGAACGGTTCTCAAAATTTCAGAGCTCTAACTTGATAGGAAGTTGGTTAAATTAATGATAGAAAATTTGATGACACACTGATACGCACACAGACAGACACACGCCAAGTGAAATACATAAAAACGAAAAAACTAACTAAAATTAATTAATTCATCCGGTAAATTAATGGTTGGAATGCAGTTTAACCCAACCACCCTTGGCGACAAGAATTATTTGGCAGTATTTTGCCAAATGTGGCTACCCTGGTCCGTTTTACGGATTTAACGTTCAGCCAAACAAAAAAATCGCCAAGTTTGGTGCCAATTTTTGAAATCGTGCCAAGTGGTTGGGATAAACTGCATTATTGAAGAAAATACTAGCTAAAACTTGTCGCAAATGTCTAAATATCGCATTGTTAGGCGAGTGAGAACGATTCCCAAGGTTTCAGAGTTCTAGCTTGATGGAAAGTTGGTTAAATTAACGATCGAAAATTTGATGACACACACACTCACACACCAAGTGAAATTCAGAAAAACGTTTTAAGAATAAGGTATAAGCAAAATTCAAACACTATTAGAAAGAAAAAAGTTTAAATTTTAAACTGACATTAAAATTAGAAAATCGAAAATTTTGACAAAAACGTCATTTTAAAGGTATACGGATACCTTAATAAGAGCTTTCGGGTAATATTTTTGCATCGAAAGACCAAACATAATTGACAGTTGAACCGAAGCACATAAGCTTTTAGTCTTTTAATCTTCATATCTTGTATTTCAGTTGGAGCATTGCTTTGGAATGTACCTTGCCCATGAATTTTAAGAATTAAAAAAATAATAATAAATGAAAAATTATAAAAATTATGCTTTTTACGTATAAAAAGAGAAAAACGTAGCTTGAAATTAGAATAAACTTCATATAAAAAATGAACTAGAAATTAATAGGACAGAATATCAAAAATTTAGCTGCTATGAAAGATGTCTATGTAAGCAAGTCCACCATTGGCTACGCTTCCAGTGTGAGGGGCGAATAGGAGTGCCAGAGGTTGATTGCTATTGGGGGAACTTTCTAGCCAGAATTTCTATAAAATTTTAGTGATATTTCGAGATTTAGGAAGTAAGGATTTAGAAGTTTAAATGATTTAAAATTATTTTTTAATTTTAATGAGCAATCCTGAGTTCAATGTACCAACTGTGTTTCTTTCTCAGGATTATAATGAGCATAACATCTAATAAAAGATATCTTAATTATTCAAACGCGTCCTTAATTTGAGACATTTTGTAAATTTTAATAAATTGGGAAAGGTGTTGAAGGAATTTGTTTGTTCCTTGAATGCTGCAAATGTATCGTGATTTTTTTATTTTGATAATTTCGATTTTTGAGATTAAATTGGGACCTTTCGGACTCGGGATGTTCATTGCTAGTTGATTCAGATCTCCTGACAGGCGTCTTCATCTTCCAGGTTCATATCATGATGCTTGTAAATTAAAGCTCATTGTTGACGTTTCTGTACGTTTTGTTGCTGTAGGAATTTTGATTTCATTTAAACATCTCCTTTTTAGACTCGGGATTTGGGAATTTTGGCCAGTCTTGTCAATATCCAGTGTGTGTGTTGCTGCTATTAATATAGATCGGGATTTATATCCTGGTTTTTATCTTGCTCTCCTCCTAGCTATGAGCGTCGCCACATTTTAGACATCTTGACCTGGGTCTACAATTTGCAGTGGAGAGGTTGAAGCGGTTACAGTTGAAACTCCGAGTAGCGCCCGGTCTTCTTTTCAATTATTTAACTATTTCAATACTATCGACGACACAAATTCAAAATGACGAGACGAATGTCTCTTTTTTACATTTTAATAAAATCACACATACACATAACACTTAATAGGATTTACATTCTATTACGAGGCATGTTTTTTAAGTAAGTACCGTTTTGAAATTAAAAAAAGACGTGCAAAGATATCGCATTAATTTTATTTTTACATGAAAGCCTGTACCTTAATCTACTTTTCTACATAATTTCCGTGAATATTGAGGCACTTGTCATAACGTGGCACCAGTTTTTGAATACCCTCCTCATAAAATTCTGCCGCCTGACTTGTTAACCACTGTATCACAAATGTTTTGACTTCGTTATCGTCTTGAAGACGCTGACCGCCCAGGTGTTTCTTCAAGTGCAGGAACAAATAGTAGTCGCTGGGCGCCAGATCAGGGCTGTATGGAGGATGATCTAGAGTTTCCCATTTAAAAGATTTGATGAGATCTTTGGTCCGATTAGCCACATGTGGACAGGCATTGTCATGCAGCAAAACGATACCCTTACTCAACTTGCCACGTCTTTTGTTCTGGATTGCACGACGCAGATTGTTCAATGTCTCACAATAAGACGCTGCATTGATTGTCTCATTACGAGGCAGAAACTCCACTAGCAATACTCCTTTTCTGTCCCAAAAAACTGTGCACATGATTTTCCGGGCAGAAATTGTTTGCTTAAACTTCACTCTTTTGGGTGATGATGAATGTCGCCATTCCATGGATTGTTGTTTCGATTCTGGTGTGACGTAGGCCACCCATGTTTCGTCACCAGTAACAATTTGGTCTAAAAAATCTTCACCTTCATTGCGGTACCGCTCAAGGAAAGTCAATGCACTGCCTAAACGCTGGGTTTTGTGCAAATCCGTCAACATTTTTGGAACCCAAAGTGAACACAATTTCCGGTAATTCAAGTTCTCGGTCACAATGCGATACAAAACACTACGAGAACATTGAGGAAAGCAGTCGGACAATGATGAAATTGTAAAGCGTCTGTTTTCTCTCACCTTTTCGTCCACTTTCTGCACCAAATCTTCATTAACGACCGAAGGACGCCCACTCCGTTCTTCATCATGCACATTTGTGCGGCCATCTTTAAATGCTCTCACCCATTTCCTTACCATTCCATCACTCATAATGTTTTGTCCGTAAACTTCACAGATCTCACGATGAATATCGATCGGTTTTACGCCTTTAGCTCTAAGAAATCGTATAACAGCCCGTAATCGTATAATCGTAAACATTCACAATCAGCGGGACTCACGATTGTAGGAGGCATCTTAAACACAAAAGTAAACAACGTATACAATGAAGAATCAGACTGTAATGGTGTCAGTGCGTAGACAAGAGATGTAGGTAACCAGCGAGCATGCGCGGAATGCCGACCGGAGCGCTGCGGCGGCGGAATCGCAAAACTGTACTTACTTAAAAAACATGCCTCGTACAATACTTTCGTTACGAAGCATCATTCTATTATAAAACTTTCGATTATACTTCTAACAGAAACGAAAAATGTTCTCTCCCCGTCTGGGTCGGCTCCCTGGCGCACTCACACATTAAGTTTCATGACATGAATTAATCAACCATGATGGTCATATAAAGAAGATTGTTTAATCGGAATACATGGAGTGTTTCTGTGGATCTTCGGTCTTTAACAATAAACATTGGGAGGGGATATTTTTTCTATCGTTGTGTAAGCTGGTTATTTTTTTAATCAACTTTCGAATTTCAGTTCTAATGGAATATTATTGATGTCAGTGTCAGTAGAACTCGGTAGGCTTTTAATAACAATATTAAAAAGGCAAGAGCTAAGCGGATTGAAGATGTAAAACTCCACCTATGTCTATCAGGAGGGGTGTGATGAGTCGGTGTTCGTCCTCGTTTTCTGATTGGATCTTAATATATTTCCTTTTTAGTTTCACTGAGGATTTTGGATGATCTCTTTAGATCTATAGTAGGATTAGGTTATAGTTGTATGTATACTTCAACATGACTGGCGGTATTTTAGGAGGTTGTTGGGTGTGGGAGATTCTTCTTTTCCGCGTTCGGATCGACATTTTCTTGAAGAGAGAAGTTATTTTTGGTTTGTTACTTTTAAGGGTAGAATCTAATTTGGTCTTTTTAACCCTTATATTCGGGGATTTAAATCCGTTTGGGACAGAATTAGAAGAGGATGTTTGATTATAAAGAATTAAGTTAGAGGGGCTGATGATAGAGTCTGCAGTGCGTTTCTTAATCTATTGAGTTTACTATTCATTTGTCCAAGCGTGTTTTGATTAGTAAAGGATACAAAGAAGGTAACTCGCGTGTGGCCAGCTTGAATTCCTGCAGAGTTTTCTTTCTCTGTCCAGATATTTTTCCTATTTTTCATTCCTGAAATCGGGATTTCTCTTCTCTATCACGGAGATAGATAGCACTGGCATCATGGCAGTGCGGGCGCTTTATTAGAAGTGAGATACGTCCGCAACTGTCATCGTTTGTTTCTGGATCCGGACTAGTGTCCATGAAATCAGAAGGTGAATTTGGTTAACCTCTGAGATGGTTCATTGTCGCAACTCCTGGGCTAGGCACAAGGTCGAATATGGAAAATGTAACGTTTAAAACATTCATTTTTGCTGAAGAGTTATGTGGAATGGAGTTGAATTGTACAATACCCACTTCAACTGAAACAAGAGAACTCCATATTATATGGTAAGACATACGCTTGTTGCAATTAACTCCACAATCTTTTTTTAAGTTGATCAAATAAATTAAAGAAGTACAAAGAAAGGTTAGCAAGAGAAATTTACAGTTAGAATATCTCACTCCAATAAGGAGGATACCTGTGGATAACTTTCATGTTGATACTGAAGCGTTTGTACTAGTCACAACCTTTAAGCCTCCTTTGACTTTTTCGTCTTATCAAACGGTAAATCACCAGAAATTCTACGTTAATTTTGCATCGAATGCTTGTCTCCTTGTCTGTTTTCCCAAATCGTTTGCCGTTCTGATCCATCTAAATGATAGTAATTTAAATTAAACAATGGAAAATACTTTTAATTATTATCTTTATTCTGATTAGAGTATATTGTTTTAACGTAAAACTGAAACCTCGAAAGTATGGCCGTTGCTAGAAAGAGAACCATTGCATAATACCCTTTCATTAATATTGGAAATGTCTTTTTTTTGTAACGGCCAATAATTTATTTTTGTTACATTGAGATAAAGTGATTTTACAGGGTATGCACTGTTAAAAAATACGAGCCATTCAACAGTTAAGTAGTGTCATTCAGTAGTGATAAACTATTGCAGAAATGGTTTTTAAAACATCTTTAAATGTCTTTAAAGCTAAAGAAAACTTTCGTCTTATATTTTTAAATCGGTATATAAATCTCTTGAAGATAAAAAATAAAAGGCATATGAAACTCTCAAAGACCTTTTCACCAAGTTCGTCACAAAGCTCAGCGAGCAGATTAGCGCGTCTTACGCAACAAGTGTCTATTGTAAAAAAGAGAGAGTGGGAAGAAATCCGAATGTTTTGATATTAGAAAAGGGACTTCCCGGGAAAATTTGGTAAAGATGGCGATATTCTAGTTAAAGCTATAGCATGTGAGACAACGAGCATATACCCTTGATTTCCAAGCGAAATGAGAAAATCTCAATTGAGGTGTCAAGTTTGTACTGCAACGGAAATTAAGCTCTTCTTTTGGACCAATGCGAAAAGAAATATCTTTGACGAGTCAAACAATAAAATATTATTGGACTTAGAGGGACTCGCTACATCACCGATGCAAAAGAATCCGGAAATGGGAGAGCGACGAGTGAAATTTCAGAAATCCTCAAAGAAATTCAAGATTACCCCAGAGAAGGACGTTTCGGTATTAGGTAAACTTTGGCTAAGATAGAGGATAGATTTTGATGGGATCAAGTATGCGCTGATGTACAGAAATGGGGCGAGAACTATCATGCATTTGGTGCTAGAAAAGACTTGAAACGAAGATCAGAGGAAAAACCACAGCGTACTAACGCAGGAGCTGCTTTTGAGAGGATAGTTCTAGATAACCTAGGACCATTACTTATGACGGACAAGTACGATATATATATATATATATATATAATAATAATAATAATAATCGTTGTTATAGACTATTCCCCAAATTGAGAGAAGATCAAGAAGTGACAGCTATCGACACCAGATCAAGAAACTTCAACTACTGCTCGTTTTGATGAAGGAGTAAATATCTCGTTAGAGTTAATCTCATCCTACATTCAGATCAAGAAAAGAATTTCAACTGAACTTTATTCATGGAAATCTGTAACTTTGCTATTGACTCGATTTGGGAGTGCCTAGTCCTGTTGGGCTTTAATTTCCTGTTTTGAAATTACGCTTGATAAAACTTCAAGTGCCTAGTGCAGTTTAAAGATTTTATAAAAGTTAATAAGTTTAAGTGAGAAAATTAGAAGATAATTTCAAATGACGAATGAGGTGAACTAAATTAAATTAAAGTAGATGCTTGAAAATTTAAAAAATTAAGTTAAGTGTATGAGGGTCGTGAAATACTGAGATTTTTGGTTTTGTAGGGGTAACTGTAAGCATCATGCAAGCCCAGAAACTTGTACTATGTTTTCAATCTGATAGAATAGTGGGAAGATTCAATATCAAACGAAATATTAAGCTTTTGATATTATATTTGTATTTGAATAGCTTTCAAATTGATACTGATAAGATTTTTTTTTTGGTTGTTGCAAGATTTCGAAATTGATTAATAAATGCTTTGTTTTAAAGAAAAATTTGAAGTTTGGAAATGTTTACTTAAGATTTGGATTATTTTTAAATTGTAAAATGCCTATAGTGACATTTTACTAGTAATTTACTTGGATTCTTTTTGATATTTTTGATAAAGTTGTTTCAAATAACGTAGGGTTCCCGTATCTTTGTATTGTATTTTTTTAGTTTTTTTATTCATTTCATCCGTGTATTTTGATATAAATGGTACCATCACCATTTTATCTAAATTTAAATTTATTCCACGCCCCTGCTGTATTTATCCTTTTATATATGGTTCACGTCCCAATTGTGTTTTATATATATATATATATAATTCAAATATCATACATGCCACCATTGCATTTTTTGCGTACATTACTTATGGTTGATCTAAAACTTTCTCGTTACTCTTAATTTTTAGTTCAAAAATAAATATTTCTATAAAACCGCAAAAAGAAGTCTGGTTAGTAATCATCAACATGTCAACGTTCTCTTGATAACGTTTCAACAGATTTTCGGTGACCTACTGGAAAAAAGACAATGGAATCAAGACCCAAAAAGTTATCCATCTATTTTTTCCGACATTTTTATTCTTTTACATAGTGATAGTTTATTGTGAATAAACTAATATGTAAAATATTAATGTAGTCTCATTAAGCATATGAAAAAAAATTTAAAAGCAAGTTGTGCTCTAGAATTGAAAAAAACCCTGACACAATATATCCCTCGAGGATTCAGTGTCGTAAGCTCCAACCAACCACCCTAAAATCGAAATTTATTCTCTTTCGCACACTATCTGGATTCTCTGGAATTAAAACTACTCATTTATTGGAAGCAAACGTTGAGTTATTTGCTCGTTGAATCAAAAGAAATCTCTATGAAATCTCTCTGTAATGAATTGGCATTTTGGCATGCTTCGTTTTTGTCTACGAATGCATGTAACCTATGTTATATAAAAACTGTAATTCATGTTACATTTTTAATCCATGTGATATTTCTCATCAAAAATTGTGAGGATAATAATTTGTGATGAATGTAACGCGGTATTATGGCTCTAACAAGTGAAAAAACTATGTAGTGTTTCTATATTAATTTATAATTTTTTTTCATACATCTAAGGCTCGATGGTATCAAAGAGTAAAATTAAGTTAAACTTATGGCTACTTTCGGATTCAAGGGTACTCTTATACAATATTACTGGTAAATTAAGCATTAGAATACATTTAATCCAAAACATTTTTTATAACAGTAGCATCGTTCTTTTTATTATAAATGCTAGCTAGATTCAAGACATATAATTGCAAATAAAATATAAAGGTACACGAAAAATTATTTAAAATCAATTAAAAATATTAGTATTAGAAAAAGTTTCAATGAAAAGAAGAAAACTAATAAATCATTGGATTGACATGGAAATAAACGTTATTTTTTCCTATAAAAGAATAATAAGTAGAAAACAATACAGTGGTAAATTCCATTCCCACTTTATATATTTACATATTTAATACATTGTACTATAATGAAGGTAACCTATTATACAACAATTGTGTATCATTATTATTACTCTTCCTGAATCCAATATAATCAATCCTAAATCCACAATGACAAAGAACAGTGACAATAATTTTTTTATAGAAAAAGTTTTCTTTTACAGATTTGCACTTTTTAAAACAGTAAAATATATTTTCCCTTACTTATTGATCATGTTATTAAGTACAATTACTCTTTAAATAATTAAATATAAATATTTGTGGAGTAACATTCAATTTTTTAATATTCGTTGAAGAAGTTAAGAAAGTAAATTATGTGTTGTGAAATTTTAAAAACATTTCAATTCTAACAAATAAATATCCATAGCAACATGAATGAAGCATATTGTTAATCATATCTTTGTGAGAATGGTACCGAATGAAATACAATGAATTGAATAGTATATCATTCTTCAGCTGCGATATAAAACAAACAAAATTCTTTGCAAAAGGGAAATAAAATTTGATTGTGCTCCTTGGTGCTTTGGTTCTTTGCGCAAATTCAACTCAACCAAAATCTATACTGTTGCTTAGCACGATAAATGATATTTCATAAAAGGGAGAAACTATTTTTATACATTCTGAGAATTTGATTTTGAAAAAGGCTGAAAGAGATGTTGATCTGAAATATCTAGCTCGATTACGTGTAATCAGCAAAGAACGGCAGTTTAGAACACCTGTAGTTATATATAGTAATCTTCTTTTCTGTACAGTGTCGTTTTTAAAAGTATAAAAAATATTCAATAGCTAATGAATGACTATAATTATAGCCAATAAATGCATTCGAAGTGGACTGGTAAGCGATTTATGAAAAGTTACAACAAAGAAATACAGGGTTATTCAAAATAATTCATTCGATTTTAAAATCCCATATTTTCATAAATAAATGATGCTTGAATGATAAGTAATTCATGAATACAAATGGAAAATCCAGAAGTTGTTTTTACAAGTGTTCGATATAACTTCCTTCCGTTGTGGGTAATGGTGGCACTTGTACTTTATCTCTTACAAATCCTAAAGGAAGAAATTTCATAGGATATCTGGTGAATAGAAATGGGAATCGTATATCACGTGACTATGATGGCCAAATGTGTAACATCTGGTCCACTGCGACCAATCCAACTGCAAGGTAGCTCTGTGAAATCTTCTAAAACAGCTTTCGATACGAGGGCTATTTATTTTTTGCAGTATAAAAGTTCCACAGTTTTCCTTCATATTCATGAATTATTTACTATTCTGTGTCGTATGTTTTTAAAAATATGGATTTTAGAAATTGAATGAATCATTCTGAATAACCCTGTATTTTGGAAGAATGCTGATAAAGACAGCTAAAATTAAACTTAGGTTAGCAATTTTTTCATCTTTCCTTTCTATGCGTAAATTATGTAAATTAGCGTCACAGAGGCTCCTAAAATATTATTTTCTCATCATCAAAAATATTGATATGACTCTTTTCTCCTTTTTTAAAACCCAAATTTTGGTTTCCTTTGTGTAGCATATTTTATCATAACGTAAACAAAAACCCAGTGAAATTATTTGTTTTCCAAATGAATGGTATTTTTTTTAATATAATGTTTATTTAATCGGAGTTTATTTTTTTAATTTACATATTTCTTCGTGTTAAACTATATAAAACTATCAATCAAGATTATAGAGGCTATTCAGAATTTAATTTCTGTATTTCGTATTCGCGAGCATAATTGATTAGATTTAACATACCTATTTTCTGTATTTAATTCCGAAAATTCCGCCAATTGCAGGGTTATTTAAATATCGAGTTTATATTTAAAAAATGTGGCTTAAAATGTACATCTTCATTTGCAAAAGGTTCACTTTTAATTTTTGAAAATTCTTGCTCTTAAGGAATGGTATTCACCAGCGAAAAGAGGAAAAAAAAATTTAAATCAAATTCTCTTTCACAGCGAATATATTTTTCTCTGAAATGCAAAGATTTTACTAAGAACTTTATGAACTAGTGTTTTACAGATAAGAAACTAAATAAGTATTAGAAATCGAATTATTGTTTTCTCATAGTCTATATTTTTATACGTTTCACTCTCTTTCATACTTTGAAATTCTCAGATTTAATCATTTTACATTTTGAAAAATACTTTTAAATAATGTTCAAAATTTCAGACACAGTCGTTTAATTTGAACATTTTGCATTTCATTTATATAAAAATGAAAACAACTCTATACTTATAAACACCCATATTTACTTTTCTCAACTGATTTAGCATTATTGAAAAAGAAAATAAAAATATAAAATTTTACGCAGGAACTTTTTATTTTTCAATTTTTAATGGTACTGATCTCTTTCGATATTTTGGTGATGCGCATTTTATCATAATACAAAATTCAGATTTTAAGAAAATTGGATATAAACAAAACTATTAAATATTACATCCAGGTTAATATTAATGTTTTAAGCAAATCGTCGAAGATATCATGCGAAACTTTTAATGAAAAATACAGATTTTTTTGGAACAATATCAAAAACAAAGCTTTTTAAACTATAGCTCCCGATACAAAATTTGTATTAAAAATGACGTAGATGACGAAAAATCAAATTTTACATGAAGTTTTAATCAATAAGAATAATAAATGTTTCAAAGAATGACTGCGATTTTTAAGTCAAAATATCTTTCAAAATTCCTTACTTAATTTCTATAAGAGTGTAAGCTTTCTGTTACAATCTATATGCAGAGTTTTGTAATAACTTGGTTTTATAGTTTTACCTGAAACAATACGTAAGATCAGATATTTAATAAGATAAATAATGTTTAAGTTCATATATTAATTTTCAGATGTTTAATTCTTTCAAGTATGAAACGTTTGACACGTTTCTTATTGAAAATTGTAAATGAAATTAAAGGAATTTAGTAGAGAGAGAAAAATAACGTTTTTTCTTTTAAGCAATGATTTCGAAAGAATTAATTTTGAGAACAAGTATGTTTTATGTAACAGTATTGCTGAAAAGTATTTTTAACTTTTAATAACTATTCCGGTTTGTATAGATAAAAATGATCTCAGAAATGAACAAAAAATAATAGTTTAATTGCTGATGGAGAATCCGACCATGGAATTTGACAAAATATCGTTAGGTAAGGTATTTCTATATTTCTTTTTATAAAATTGTTATTAATTATAGTTGTTTGAATAAAATCGTTTGCTATTTTTTATTTTGTGAAAATGGCGTCAACAAAAATGCGGGCTTAAAATAATGGATACCTGGCGTTAGGTTCAAAAGGTTCACATTAACTACTATACATTACGATTATAATAATTACATGCAGTTTACTTTCGGTTTATTTACATAGCTGAGATTAATTTAGCTAACACATTCGTCATTCACACATGACATTACAAGGCTCTTTTCTGAGCCTGCGAAACATTTTCGAATTTAGAAACCTCGTTACATTCCTAAGTTCGATGGCATGATCGAAAAGTTTGATCGAATGATTTTAAGTCACCAGTCTTTATTTATTTCGAAGATTCAGACTATTTGGGAAGCATATTTGTAACTATTTCCCTTGGCCTATAGGAACGCAGTCCAAGAAATGATAGGATGGACTCGTGCTGAGATGAATTTTTTTCGAACTCTGCGCTTATTCTGTGATATCTTTTTTTGGATGGACAATCGAATTATGCACCTTCTTCTCCAAATGAATACACGAGTAATTTAGAGGCACGTTTGAAAAGCGTACACGCGTTTGTCTGAAAGAAAATTAAACTGTCCAGCGAACGAGTGAAGAGTTGTTATTTCTCCATAACCACATACCATCGTTTTAAAGATGGTGGTCAAGTTTGTGTCTTACCCCAGAGGTATTCAACCTTTTGAACTTTGGGGAACCCTTTGAGTTTACCATTTTCTTCAAGGAACCCCTTGATCAAAATGAACAAAAAATAGGATATCAAAGCTCTTTATCCTATTCAAATTTGCAAAATTATTATTGCATTTCTATTTTATCATAATAGAAACGTCTTAGTAAGATTAATGAATGGTAAGGTGGCTATTTTTTTTATTTGGTTTTCTGTAATACAGTCTATGAATAATAAACAAAAGCAACAATATTTAAAATATAATAAATTAATGAAATTTTTTTAATGACTTGGGGGCCCGTGATTTTTTTTTTTTTATTGTAAAGTATTTTTACGTCTGAAATATTTGTTGAAATCTGCAACCTAATGTCTTCTTCAGCATCCAATCTGTTTCTGTATTTTGTTTTTGTCGCAGCGTACAAAGAGAAAGATTTTTCGCATACATAGATGCATAGGTTGAAACATGTAATATTAGATGTTTCACAGCTCTTTCGGTAGTTTCAGAATATTCTTCTCTAATGTCAATAAAAAGATGCATAATATCAACTTAACTAAAATTTAGTTTCAATTGAGTGCATATCAATCAAATTGATATAC
Organism: Nephila pilipes; assembly: GCA_019974015.1. Taxonomy (NCBI): domain Eukaryota; kingdom Metazoa; phylum Arthropoda; class Arachnida; order Araneae; family Nephilidae; genus Nephila; species Nephila pilipes. The sequence goes on from BMAW01013352.1 coordinate 524,162, forward strand.
ACTCAATGATTTCTTTTTTGAGAGTTCAGAGGTTTTCTTCTGTTATTGGAAGTTCGGAGGTTTCACAGTCTTGAGAAGGATTTTGGATCCAAGATAATTTTTCATTTTAAAACAGGATTAAAGAAATAAATAATATTCAAGAAATGTTTTTTGCAGATCTGATAAATGTTTGATCAAACTAATTTTTACATTTTTATCGGGATCCACGTTACCGTCTACTAAAATATTATATAAATTACCCAAACATTTAATATTATCTTTCAAAATAAATTCTACCTAAAATTTTAATTTTAAAAGAGTGGCGCCAATTTTACTTTATACCTTGAAAATCGTGAAATAATAAGTGGGCGATTCTTCACCTGAGCTAAAGAACGCAGACTAATATGTGACTTAATGCGTCTCGATTAATGTATTTGAAGCATGTGACTTTTACGAAATGCAAAATTTTATTTTATCCTTAAAATATTTCTTTATATTTATTTTTACAAGCAAACTGCCTTTAAGAATTTAATCTACTATAAAAATTAAAATTTTACTAAAATTTTGGCCCTTTGATAAAGCAAATAGTGATCTCTTGCGGAACCCAGTTTGAAGATCTCTGTCTTACCCGAAGTGAAAGGAGGTCTGACTCCGAAGTTGCAACAGAGCTAGGACGAATTCTTTACTGCTACCAAAAATCGAAAGGATATTAGGGACCACTAAAGTACATGTTTTTTTATTTTTTTTATTTTTTTTTGTAAAAAAAAACCCTTTCATAAATGCATATAATCAATTTTGAAGAAAAATATTTAACACAAAAATCTTTAACATTTTAATCCAGAATTATAAATTCATATATTAGAAATTCTTGTATGACTGCAACAAAGAAATATAAGCAAATGAATTATTGATGCTAATTTGTTAGCAATAATGTTTCTGATTATTTCCAAGAACTGAATTGCTTTGAATAATAATAATTATAATAATAATAACGTGAAGATTTACGAACCTTTGAATAGTTTACGTGATATATTCCATAATTCAAACTATGTCATTTCATATTCGATACAAATTGTAAAGTTCTTAAATATTTATATCTAAATTACTATTGCATGTATTTGTTATCAAAATCATTCTTCAATATTTAATGTAGATGCCATCAACAATCTGCTTAGTATTTTGGCCATGTACTTCACTATACTAAAAGAACAAGCAAGTGTGTGAAGAGTTTCTGTCTGAGATTTTTATCTACGAAATAAAGAATAAGATGTAATGGGGAAATAGCCATTTTAAATTAAAAGAGTGCTCCATTATGACATCAATAAACAATTGAAGTAATTTCTTTGCTTTCGATATTTTTACAATTAATCTTCTAGGAAAAGTCAATTTTATGAGAACAGCTTTCTTTCTTTTTCTTCTTTGAGGCATCATTCTTTTTATTATTTTCAAGAATACTTTTATCTACTTAATTTTAAATAACATTAGATTTTATTTTTCCAGTCATTTGAAATTTTCCATTTTTAATAGAAAATTTATTTTGAATTTTACTATTCATTTTTTTTTTCTAGATATTAATTCTTGCATTTTTCCCATAGAAATATTGCTTTTTCGCATTTTAAATTGAGTTATAACTATAAAATATTAAGAAACAATAATTTTTTTTATTTAAATAATCCTTATTTTTACTTTGCATTTGAAAATTGCATTTAATGATTTAAATTGTAAAAGAAACTAATGTAAAAGCTGAGAGATTTGAATTTTCAATTTGCATCGCAATAATATTAAAGTTAACCATTCGATCCTTTTTCATGACACAGTTAATCAAATATTCAATCGATTTATTGATTCAGGAGATACATTTCAATTGTTTTACATTTCGATATAATACTGCTGTTCCAAAGCTGAACCATATCTTCTTGTGTTGGATTTTAAGTTTACAATTATAGCCTTAAATTTATAGGAAGTTTTGTTAAATTAGTTACTATTCAGGAGCATCAACTCAAATAAAATCATTATCATTCCAGAAAAAATGTCACCAGTTACAATTCTGAGATGGTTTGGATTCATTCAAAACCAAAAGCCAATTTTTAAGTCTTTTTGGATAGCCATAATCTTGCAGTGTTTAATGATGGCTGTTTATTTGGATATTCTATTAATGTATATCGTGATAATTCAGGGCGATGATTTATCGTGGAAGGTTTATGTGGAAAAAATTTTCAGTATTTCTTCTAGTTTGATGGTGATTGTGATATTAATACGTAAAAGGCTTCCTCTGACATCTCTGTTGAATAAAACATCTTTTATTTGCCATCCGTTTTCCGACAAGGTAATAAATGTCATATCAAGTTGTATTTTGATTCTTCTGTTTACATACGGTGCTGCATTCTTATTTATTTCTAAGTACGCAGGAGACGATTACGCATTTTGTTACTTTTTTTACAACATTCCTTTGGAATCAGAGGCATTAAAACACCTAATCGTATACAGTAAAGCATTCGTTTCTTTCTTCTTTTATCCTACGTTCCCAAATTTAGTAGTCTTGGTGTTTTGTACTTTATGTCACCGTTGTAGCTGTTCTTTGGGAAGCATATCCAAGGAACTCGAGAAATGTCCACCTAAGGCATTCACAATCGAGATTCAGGTGAAATATCTCCAATACAGAAGAAGAATCGTCAGACTTCTAGAAGAAATACAAGATATTTTTTCGTTGATGATTTTTATCGTGTGTTCAGCCAGCTTTTCATATTGTTTTGCGATGTTGGGGCAGTTATTATTCTATTCACGTAAACGAGGTGCCTTGAATTTCTTATCAGATACATTTTTCAACTCAGTTAGCACCCTCATATCGTTGATATCAATGTTTTGGATTCCAGGAGAAGTTCCGATAGAGATGGAAAAATTCAATCAAGTGGTTCGAAAGAAATATGAATTCCGGGCTTCCTCAGGTATTGTTTCGGAAAATCCATCTGTTGAAAGAGTATTGTGCGAGGAAAAAGTATTTATCTTATCTGGCTACAACTTTGTATATTTCACAAAACAATCTGTTCTCACAGTTTTAGGTACAATTTTAACGTATGGTCTTCTCATCATGAATTTGGATGTGCTGTCAAATCAGTAGTATACCAGAACTATGATAAGATGGACGATCTGTGTATAGATATACATGAGGTAACTATTATCAGTTATAACACAAATGTATGTTATCTATCCGACTGGAATTCTTGTGACGTCCGTCTTTCCTTATTTAATTCTATCAACATCTTTCAGTGTTCTTAAAGCCACTAAGCACTGGACTCCAATTGAAGATAGTTAAGATCAAAATAAAATTCTTTATTAATCAGTTAAAAATAAATAAGGTTGCTCTATCTCTCAAATCCCACTTAATTCGCCAATCCTAGATTATGATTCAAAAAAAGGAGTCTCAGCTTACCATAAACCACTTGTTTTGATTCCAACAATTCTCACAAACAGTAGCTTTGTACCTTAATATTTTAATAATCACTTTAATCCGAACGATTACAGTTACGATATTTAAATTCAATTTACCAATAACTATCAACTTGGTGCCATTTTCTATACCCTTTTATTTCCCTTTCAAATTTATTTCATTTATATATCATTACATCTGAATCACTTCGTTTTTCTTCTATCTTCATCTGATTTACCAAATCAGGGTTTATTTGAGTTGAGGAAATAAAAAAACGCAATTTTATGCAATTCAAATTACCCTAAAGTCCTCTAGGTCAGTGAAGAGAAAACCGCGAATAACCCAACGTCACGCTATGATTTGATGACCTGTGCAGAAACACATCTGTTTAATGTTGCATCAATTTATAGCTTAAATGCACGATACCAATTCATTTATTTTTCAATGTTTTTAATTAATTTCTTTTGAAAAAAAACTTTACGTTCATGGTACTAATACAATCTGACTCCATTAACACCCATCGAGGCACATGGTTTCTAAGTTGCGTGTAAAACGAGTTACAGTAATAATACATATTGGGCGATAGTATGAGTTCCAACATCGATATGAATTTCTTACGTGATGAACGATTTCTTTAAATTGTAGAATAACTGCTTAATATAGTAAAATAAATTTATGGTCATGTGTGCTATGTTTACAATATGTAATTTAACTGTCTGTTAAAAATAATTTATTAAAATAATACTTAAAGTATATAAAAAAAATTGTGCTTATTGTTTTATAAACTAATGATTATTTTTACTGGCATTTTGTTTTTTCTGTATTTCTTCATGGAAGATCTTATTTGCTGTGCACTAATCTGTGATCCTAGTTGTTTAAAATAAAGTAATAATAGCCCTATTGATTCGAGTTTTAAAATATGTGATCAAGATGATTCAAGTCTGTTTTGATACATCTTACTCACTTCCTCTTTATCTGATACTTCATCACCTAGAATATCTTTAACAAAATCTTCATCTGTTTTTGTCCCTATTACCTGCTGATTATTATAAATTATTTAATACTTCAACAAAAACATGTAATGTATGCCCTGTTATATCCAATAATGTGTTTCTTGTTTTTCTCAAATTCTCATCTGTAAAGATTTAGATAGCATCTTGATCTTTTGTAATAGGATTCTCCCCCTCCTTCCTAGTTCAGACTCATAGAGATTCTCAGGAGCTTTATCCAAGTATGCTACAATGGATTCAGGTTTGTCAGTCCCAGATATACGATGCTAAATACGTAAGGCAGTCTTCATCTTCAGGATCTTAAGGTAAGTAAGTAATCGTGTCATCGCGTCTTCTATGAGAACAGATTTGATTAATTCATACCAGTAATGGCGCTTAAAGAAACTGATCATGCCATAATCTCAAAGTCGTGTCTTGGATGTTGTATTCTTAGGCAAGTAAGACATGGCTATTTTTCTTTCAAAGAAACTTAAACATTTGCAGAGGGCTGCGCTAGACGATTGTCAAGAAGCAAGCAAGCATTTTCTTCAATACCGTTTGATTTTAGATGACGTCTTAGTGTTGGTTGATTTTATTAACGTCACAATAGAAGTTATACGAGGGCTAATGGCTACAGACCTCGTAATTTTGAACCTTGGTGAAGTGTCGATTTTTAGTTTAGTTTTAGTTTTTTTTAACGTCGCACTAGAAGCAACACGAGGGCTATTGGCGACGGACCTCGTAATTTTGAACCACGGTCAAGTGACGAGGACGACACCTGAGCTGGCACCCCCCTCTCCTAACATCCACACCACGCCAACGGGAGGACTTTGGGCCCCGAACAGATTTAACGTGCATCAGCCCCGGCTACACGGCGGGTCTTTGGCGGCCAAGGATCGAACCCGCGACTGAACGATAACCGCCAGCCGCTAGTCCACGACCTTGACCACTAGGCTACCGCGGCCCATGGTGAAGTGTCGAAGACGACACCTGGATTGGCGCCTCTCTCCTAAATTCAACATTCCAAAAGGAAGAACTTTACCCTCGACAGATTTAACATGCATCAGTCCCGGCTACATGGTGGGTCCTTAATGGCATCAAGGCTCGAACCACGACTCGACGAAAACCGCCAACGACCATGACCACTAGGCTACCATGGTCACTCTTTGTGTTGATAGAATAGGTATTTTGAATAATGATCTGGATGTCATTCAAACATCCTGGCTTTTAAAATGTTTCAGGGGAAGATTATTCATACTGACATGATAGAAAATCTTCATGATTTGAATGTTTTAATTGCTAATGGATTTAGTTTGAAACAGCCGGGCCAGTTGCAGACAAAAAGCAGTTATTCTATTCTACAAGTTGTTTATATTCGATCTTCGCGCTTTACCCACATTTCTATGCGTTTTATATGGCAGCATTTTGTAGAACAGTTCTGGTGCATTTGCGCTGATTAGCTGTTCTGTAATCAATCAATTTGATTCAACAATTGTTTGGTATTTTGGCAGACATTGTAGCTTCATTAATGTATGCAGATTTTTATTCAACAGAAATTATAACCTACCTGACGCAATGTTGGCGTTTCTATTTATACAAAGATCTCTTAGAACATTTAACATTTTTAGGAATTCTCAAAACTTTTTTAAATTTCATTTCTTAGATCTGAAGCTCTAGTCCATACGATGGCACACCATTATTTCTTTTATACACACAGAAAGAACACAGTCAATCAACAAATTCAGACATTGGTCTAGTTTTATTTTTTTAACTATCCTAGACCTTTTCTAGCTATTCCTTTTTCATTATGAACGACATCAATAAACTAACGAAATTCAAATTTAATTTTTAGCTATCCATGTAATGTAGACTAAGAGAAATTTTCTTTGACAATTTCCTTGACCCTTCTTAAATTCGGTCTATAATATTGAATGTTTTTTTTTTCTCTCTCTATATATAAATGATAATTAGTTTATTTGTTATTAACTTCGCACTAGAAGAAACATGAGGGCTATTGGCGACGGACCTCGTAATTTTGAATCACGGTAAAGTGACGAGGACGACACCTGTGCTGACACCCCCTCTCCTAACTTCCACACCACGCCAACGGGAGGACATTGGGCCCCGACATATTTAACGTGTATCAGGCCCGGCTACACGGCGGGTCTTTAGTGACCAAGATATAAATAATAATAATAATAATAATCGTATAAGCCTCTATCATATATTATTGTTCCTATCATATACTTTTACACACTTTTGACATTATTTATAGTTTTTTCAAAATTGTGCGCGAGGGATTGCGAGTTTGTGGCAAAAGAGCCAAACTAAAATAATATTGGATCAGAATATTAGAATGATCAGGTTTTTTGAAATGTGAAGTAAACAATGATTTTTCTTCTTTTTTGTGCTTAATGTGAACTGTGTAAAATTTTACCCAGCTCGAATACAACTGCAAATTTTATTTAGATAGATAATTATTTTTACCCCACCTTTTATCGCAAAGCTTGAAGGCGCACCATATTTTCTCATAACAAACAGATACAATTTATGGGAGCAATCGTAGTTTTAATGATTTTATGCCTCATTAACCAGTGTGGAAGTAATGATGCTCTAATAAATAGACAGACATTGAACAGCAAATATAAGATAAGGCATTTATTGAAACAAAACGTATTGAAAAATTAACATTTGGTCGTCATATACGTATTTACAAATTATTATTGATTATAAAATGCGAAATATGCACGGACATAAAATTCTTCATTTACGGGTTTTGCATACAGTTCAATATCCAAGTTAAGATTTTATTCAACACATTTTTTTAAAATCTATAAATTACAATATTCGTAAACTTTATTAACTTTTCTGTGAGGTAAACATTCCGGAAAGTAAAATATAGTTGCAGTTAAAAATAAAGTTGATTTTTCAGCATCTTATCAATATTTTGTTGGTAACATTAAACAAAAACATGTTTTAAATTGGGTCTATGGAATATTTTGTTAGCAAGCAGTGCATTACATCCTGAAAAATATAAAACTTTATGGCTGTGAAACTGTAGGTATTTTCTCAAGAAATCGATTCCCTCTTGAAGATATAATCATTTATATTCTAATTTCTTTTAAGTAAATGGATTGGTTTACTCATGTATTAAAGATTTAAAAAAGTTTTTATAAAATAGAAAAGAGTACTAAAGTATAATACATCAGCTATTAAAACATTTATCTTTAAAAATTACATCACAGATGAGCATTTTGTTCAAATTAAAAACCTTTCATTAATTCTTTATAACCTCGCGCAATCACAGAGTACATTAATAAATAAAACGGCAAAAGCGAATTCCCATTTACATGCATTATTGAAAACGCGAATTACCATTTCTGAAACTCGTCAAAATTTCACATTTGTTAATATTTATAAAATTTATGATTGCGTCCAATCATTAAAAGATACAAAGGTAAGAATTGAATCTTCAGGAGTGACAAATTTTCTTAAAATACAGTCGTCAATATTGTCAATAAAATTTGAAATAGTTTAATTGCCTTAAAATCTGTTTTGGGTATTACTTAAATTTTTTTTTGCTGTTTTTGGTAAACGTTCCATCTCACAACACGAAAAGATGGAAATCTTTTTGTTATAAAAATATGATATACATTCATAAAATGTCAATCTCTTTCTTCACTTGAGGGTTTTTGCTTAACTCTTAAAATTGGCATCTGTGATTATCCAGCTTTTAATTGAAGCTCAAGGACTATCTCCTTTATTGTTTTTTGACATCCTTTTGTGTATTAACTTTATTTAGACACATTGGAAGTAGATAATCTTTCCAATGTTACGAACTCTTGATATTGAAATTGATCTTCTCTCCTCATTCAGTTTTAGATGTCTTTTGGGTTCCAACATGGAACTCTGGTATTGATTGTGCAGGATAAACCCCTCCCGGATTAATGACACCCCTCGAAGTATCGTTCGTAGACTTTTTGGAAAACTGAGAGGCCTTACTAGAAGTTGAAAAATATCAGAAGTTAAGGATATCCTTTCCTCCTTTAGGTTTGCCGATCCCCTTTTGTTGAGAGGTTAGATCCCTGAAAGGATTATGAAAGGTTTAAAGGTTCCAGATTCATAAAACGAAGAATCCTCTGTAAATGTATTGAGAGACGGAGATAATTCTTCAGGTGCTACACAGGACACATTTAAAAGAGTTTCTCCTCCCTCTCTAGTTAGTAGAGGACACTTTTCGATGCGATTGTAAGATATCTATTGTAAGATATTTAACCTCTGATGCGATTGTAAGATATTTAACTCTCCCTGCTTCATGAAATGTCTTGAAGAATAATCTGTAAATGTTTTCGAAGACAGAGATGTATTTTTAAATGCTGCAGATGTCAGAAGCTTAGAACAACTTTTTCTTCTTTTTTTGCAAGCAGGTTGGATCCCCGAGAGGAATATGAAAGGTTTTAAGGTTCCGGATTCATGAGAACAGCAATCATTTCTAGATGCCATGAGCAATCGATGAGATTCTAAAAGTATCGTACTTGAAACTATTTAACCTTTTATTATTATATTATACTAAATTTTATAAACTATTTATACTATATTACCCTTTACTGTTTCTTCTTGAGAATATCGCATTGCAGATTAAACATTTTGATAAAAATTAGACTTTGAGTTTCCCGCTGTAGTTTTTCTCATGGAGTAACTTGGTGAAATGTTTTGTAATGTTTTTGTTGATGGAAATGAATTTGGAGATGTCTCGTGAAGTATTCTTAATAACAATCTTTTTAGGTACAAAACTAATAATCAGCTGATGGATTAAATTCTTGAGAAGGAATTGACAACTTTATTCCTTTTTGTTTCTTAAGAGTGTTTGGAGACTCATTTTTAGATATTTTACTAGAGGAATATGATCAGTTCCATGTCGATCGCGTAGAAGAATTTTCATTAGCAGCTTTATTTGCCTCGAGGTTCAAGGGACTGCTTCGTCTGTAATTAGAATATGTTCTCAAAAACGGCTTACAAATGTTTAGGTTCTTCTTTCGCACAATCGTGAGCTATCTTTGCTAAATAATCAAGAAATTATTTACGGCATTAGTTGCTTTTAAAATCATAATCATTTCTGGTAGTGTGTCTCATATATATTGCTACTTTCGAAAATATTTTTAGATTGATGCCTTAAGGTAGAAGGGTTTGGGGGATTTGAATGCTATTGCGATGACAATGGTTTCACATTTGAATGCCTCAGTAGAAAAAATGGTTGAACACACTCTTTTAAGTAGTTATGGTCTGTTGTGGATCAATAGTCACTAAATGGTTTCCGTCTAACTTTTATAGAATCAACTTCCTATATTTGTGTGTCACCTTCTAAAATTCTTTTAGGTACATACGGGAAATATGTGAGAGTTTGAAACAAATTAAAATCAGTTTCCTGTTCGCTTTTGTTGTCATAAAACATTTTTGGATTGATGTCTTCAAGAAGAATGGTGTGGTTGAATTAGTTGTAATTGCGATGTCAAAGATTTCACACTTGAATTCGATAACTCATGTGATGATTCGGCATAGTGTTTAGAACAATTAAAGAATATTGTAGTGAGATAATCACCAGATTAACCGCATGTTAATTCTATTTAAGTTTCTTCATCGCTTTCTGTGTCATCTTCTAAAATTCTTGTAGGTAGATGTGGCAAATACTCAGGAGTTTGAAATAAATTAAAATCATTTTTCTTTCTGGTATTCTTGTCATTTTTATCATTACTTTCTGAAACAGTTTCGGATTGATTTTTTGAAGCAGAATGACGTGTTTGATTTTTTTGCAATTGCGGTTTCAAAGGTTTTACACTTGAATGCAATAGCTTATCTGATGATTCGATATTATATTTGGAATAATTATGGTCAGCTGTGCGGAAATGATCACCAGAGTTACCACATCTTGATTCTATTAAAGTTTCTTCATCGCTTTCAGAGTCATCTTCTAAAATTCTTTTGGGTAGATATGGCAAGTAAGTGGGAGGTTCCAATTGTAAGAAGGACATTTTTGTAGCACATTGATATGACATATTGGGAGGTGTATATTGATTGGTACAATCATTTCGTACTTTGTCTGATAACGTTGGAAATAACACTTTCGATATATCACCTCCAGCTTCATGAATAGAGGTGTGTTTATCCATTTAAAACTTGTCTTCTGAAATATCGTATGGAAAACGAATTTTAGGAGTTATTTCTAAGGAGCTCAGGCAAAGAGGATTTTTTACAGTCTTTATTGAATAACTTCTCATAAATTGTACTATCTTTAGGCGACACTCCATCCGAAATGTTCGTTTTGTTCGATTCCTTAGACATGTGACTGAAAGGAGTACGAATACAACAACGCATTTAGCTATGTCTTCTATTGGAAGAAATTGATTTTTTATTCCAAGTCTGCTTCATCATCGTAGTGCTGTTTTCATTAGCTTCTCTGAATATTATTGGCACTAGGTCGGACACTTCATCCATAGAAAGACAATGCTTCGCGCAGTTTACTTGGAGTATTCTTTCAAAGAAATTGATTGATTGTTTTATTAAATTTATGACGAACCTCGTAATTTTGAAACTCGGTCAAGTAACAAGAGCAGCACTAGAGCAAGCACCCTTCTCAGCAAACTTGAAATCCCCGCCGTCAACTAAAATTAGAGTTTCGACTGATTTAATATGCATCAGCCCCTGGCTGCTAACTCGCGACTATGATTACGTGTCTATCGCAGGTACTCTACTGATCGAGTTTCAAAAGCTTTCTTGAATGTTTTGGCAAATCACTCTTCGGTAGTTTTAAAAGCCATATGGCTACATTTGTTGAAATGTAATGCTGGTAAAAAAATAAATTTTTTTTTCTGTTTCATAATAGAAAATTTTAAAAAGTGTTTAAAAATCAGTATACATTGTGCTATCATAAATATAATGTATGGTGTAAAGAGTTTTTAGGTCAATGGATTGGTTATCAATGGTTAGGTCAATGGTTTTATTAACCTCGCACTAGAAGCAACACGAGGACTATTGGCGACTTTAGTTTTTTTAGTTTAACTTCATTCACGTCGCACTAAAAGCAGCAGGCGGCTATTGGCGACAGACCTCGTAATTTTGAACCTCGGTCAAGTGATGAGGACTACACCCGAGCTGGCACACCCTCTCCGAACTTCCACAACACGCCATTGAGTGAGTAAAGTAAGTTTTAAAGTTTATTGGTGCAAGAGTTAGATACGGCTATGCTGCGCCAAACAAGATGTAACATTGGTCTAGACATGAAGGAATTAAAAAAAAGGACAAAAAGTGGTTGACAAGAAAGAAGGGGGGGTTCGAAAATAGAGAAGGATCACTAGGGTAACCTGGGAGAGAGTCCCACGTGTTTATCAAAGACAGTAAACCCCATAGGAAAGAAAAAGACCACTAAGGTGCTCGCCTTGTTCGCCAGGGTTCATGACGCCTGTACTTATCAGAAGGAGGCAAGTCCCTGAGGTCTCCTGATATAATCCCCAGAGGCAGAGTGCCCGTCTATACCCCCAGACGCTGGGTAGTCGCCTCTTACGACATGCATGAGCTACAATGAGAGTATTCTGTCCTTCCCGGTCACCACACAGGTCTCCACATCACGCCAACGGGAGAACATTTTACCCGCGACAGATTTAATGTGCATCAGCCCCAGCTACACGGCGGGGCTTTAGTGACATCAAGGCCCGAACCCGCAACTCGACGAAAACCACCAGCCGCCGACCTTGACCACTAGGCAACCGCGGCCACTTTTAGATTCTTAAAAATGCTTTGAAAATTCATTTCAATTCACTTTAGCTTTTTACTTAACGAAAGATACTTTTTACCTTAAACGCAAGAAATATCATTACCACTCAGTTTACTTCTAAATTTATCATAAATTATAGATCTCTGATCCATTCATTTTAAATTTAAAAATAACTAAATTATAATCATTAAAAATAAATAAAATTGAAAATAAAGTTGCGGCTCACTTATACCGTCCATTTATTCGGATGATGTTTAAGAATTACTTATAATTCTATTGCAAAGTTGGTTAAAATCTGTGCATACAATTTTCTCTTCGTTAAATAAACATATTTCACTCTTTTAAACACCGTCTAAACATTTTAAACATCGCCATAGACGACTAAAATAGTTCATATTGATATTCCTTAAAAATTTAATTAAATTTAATTTGGTTTTTAATGATAAATTCATTGCTTTATCTTACACACACACTCAGATATATATATATATATATATATATATACATATAAACATTTTTCACGGTAATCCTTAATTTTTACATCAAATTTTTGCTACATTTTTTTTAATTTTAAAATAAATATAAATAGTAGGAATAATAATATTTGACAACTAAAAAAAAAGAAAAAAGATGAAACTTTCAAAGTATTATAATAAAATGAAATCAAATATAAATATGAGTGAACGAGAATGATATGTGTTTTATTAGTAGCTTCAAATAAATAACACGTTTAAGAAATATATCACTTTCACCGTTATAAAAGTACCAATAAACCCTAAGAACTCAATAAAAAGAAAATTCCAATCAAACGCAAATCGAATAAATTGTTTACAGAGCGTTCAAACAACATTTCAACAGGATTTCTATCGCAGAAATTTGAGGTGATAGTAATATTGTTTAATGTAATTTTAAAACCTATTTAAAGCGTGTAATGTACATTAAAGAAAGTGGCTCTATAGCTAAAATGTACATCTAGTTCAATACATCATACAATAAAGAATTAAATCTAATTTAAGATTTAAACTCCATTAAACATCAAAAATCTATGAAAATATCTAAAACACCTATTTCACATAAATTTTGAGGCAGTTATTTTTATGGATAATAACAGCGACTTTTATCATACGATATCGCAATTTTTATGTTTATGTAGAATTTTATTCTTTTTGATAGCACAATATTAATAAACATTTCTAAATGTTTCCTGTTTTAAAACATTTAATAACTTTATCTGATTTTCATTTTCAATATACCTGTAGCTTACAGGGTCAATCAGTTAAGATTAAATATTAAGAAATGCTACAAAAATGTTGATTGTATTTAGGCTATTGAAAATTAAAAGAAAAATCCAGCTTGAATTTTATATAATTATTCAAATATTTTAAAATTATTTTGTGTATTTTAAAACTGTAACTTTTTTAGTATCGAAAAACAGGACAGAAACATACTATACTAGCGATCTAACTACTTCACACACGTTTCTAGAAATTTTTTTAGGACATGAAATATATTACACACAAGAAAAATGTAATGTTTAACGTATAGGCCCTACGAATTTATTCACAAATTAAAGTTAAAATAAAAATTCAGTTGTATATTTAAACAAGTTATTCTCTAAACGATAGCATTATCAAAATTCGATACTAATTTGTGTTGCAGTATTTTTCTGTATGCAAACGGTATTTCAAGTTTAAGTGATATTCTTAAACATTAACTGAGGATAGTTTTTTTTTTTTTTTTAATGTGTCTTGTGAATTATTGGGAACATTACTATTTTTTTTCGCACAAAATTTGTTCCTACACTTGAAATCATAAAACAACTTAAATATAAAGCTCAATGATAAACACCAACTACTATTTCTTTTTTACTAATCACTGCTGTAACAGTTTTAAATCTGTTTTATTTTACCCTTAATCAAATCATTCCGCTATGTACTTGATAAATGTATTCTACTCGAAAGTAGTATATATAAAAAACTTGTACTTCCCTAAAAATATTTTTTTTTTAAGTTCACGGGCAAAAATAGGCAATACAAACCATTTTCAGCAATACCAAAGAAGGGGGGGGGATCGAATTTTGCCTTTTTGTCATCATTATTTCCTCTCTTCACTCTTCCATATATTTTCTTGAGTAAAGATATATTGTAGGCGTGTCTCGTAGCTACTGAGAAAGTAAACTGGGCCAAAAGGACAATTTCCGAAATAATGCCTTCACTTTCGAGTGATGGAGGGGGGGGGGACTTAAAAATCTCATCACTCTTTCTTAATACGCAAACTATTAAGAGCTGTAATTCTTACACAAACATCGAATTCTGGAAATATAGACGTGAAAGTCCAACATCACTATGATTGGCTGGACATAGCTACCGGTCTTAGTATTCCTAAAAGTCATTGTACTTCTTCCCCCTTTTTTGTAATGTCTCTCAATCTGGGAAAAGGGGAAAGGGAGGGGTGTCCAACGTCGTCTTCTGAATGACAAACATCCTTTCTTTCGGGATTGGTCTCGAAAATAGATCTTGGAAATTTGTACAAGTTCCTTTGGCACTTTTATTTTTCAACAATTTTGACCGGTACACAAAGAGTAAAGCTTAATTTGGATTCAGTGGATTACTAAGTCTCAAGCCTATAGAGTGATGTTTTGATACCTCTTTGGATTATTTCAACGAATTATATACGCATTTTAGCAAGAAATTCAGGTAAGATAATTTAACTATTAAATGAACATAGGTTATATCATTTGACGAACAAAATTTGAATGACATTTATCAAACTATGAAGCGTTCTCTTATCTTTTATTGTGTATATTTTTGTAAAATGCTTAATTATTTCATATTCCTAAAGAATTTAGTTTACATATATATTTTAACATGTATGCATGATTTTCTTATCCGAATTTACAAGGTAAATACACCTGGAAAATTTAAAACATTTTTGAAAACTTAGAATGCTTTTTGGGGGAAGAGAAAAACTATAACTTCTTTTTAAATATTATCGATGGTTCTAAGCAACCAATTTTTTATTTTAAAATAAGTCTTGTTCAAATTTCAGTAACATCTTTCAAAATAATGTTCAGTTACTTACCTATATTTTTTTACGTAAACATATTCATAAAATATGTTTCCATATTTACGATTTGTTGAAATATTTATTTATTTATTTTAAATTCAGATTTCGGAACTGTAAATTTGATACAAATGAAAAAACAAACCAAAAAAATATTTATTGAATATTTGCGTGTGTGTTATATTATTATTTACTTGTAGCTCATACATATTTATATGCTGTTTTTTTTTTTTTTTAATTATATAGAATTTTCAGGATAATTTGTTAATTTATCTGATAGTTGCATAATTTTTTACAAGTAAATTAGATCTTATTAAAGCTTATTTGTGTTTATTTACTTTTAAAAATTATTTTGATGTTAGCATTCGAAAATGAGAATTGCCATCTCCATTTAGGAATATTTTTTAAATCCCCCCCCCCACAAAAAAGTAAATAAATACAGATAATTGTTTAAAATGTAACAAAATCAAAGTTTACTTGTGAGCGTTTTTTAAATGATTATAAATGCTAAAAGATTATGTCTTGATCTATCCCAAACTTAGATATGAATCGCAAATAGTATTTATTTTCAAGTATTCCTGAAATTGTAACTTTATTTTAGAGCTCTATATAGCACCAAATAGTAGCTCCCAACACATAATCCGTACACAAATCCTAGAAACTCTTGAGCCGAAAATTCACTATTTAGACTCACACACGTTTCTAGAAAACTATTGAACTCAAATGAAGGTTAAGATGAATCCCGAGCTGGAAAACAAACGATCCTACAACAATTTCAATAACACGATCCCCCTAATTGTTATTACCCTCACCAAAGCGGAAAATCGCGACGCATGTGCAAGACATGGGCAAAATCCGCTTTTCTTTTCCCGTGCCAAGTTTTGAGGTCCGACTATTGAGTTATTCGCTTCGAGAGGAAAATTAAATTTCAAATAGGCAGGGGGCGAGCATTAAGAGCCTTCCTTGGGAGCAGTTTGAGCGATTTCATTACTTTCTCATGTGATACAGGGGAGACGGATTCGGATGAGAGGCCGTTCTCGGAACCGTGAACATTAAAGCGGGCGCCGTGTAAGCATAATGCAAAACAAGAGTCGAACCTGTCTTATTTTATGCACGCATCGACTATAAATTTGGCCCTTTTCTCTTTCTCTGAATGGAGTTTTGTGCAAATTGATCGCAACCAGAGGATGGCAGTTCCCTATCAGGAAGACAGCCATTGCAGTTGCACCGATATCGAGCCATTAGACGTTGTAAGCATGGCCTGGCTTCCACGGCCATCTTTTGCGAGGAGAAGACGCGGATCGATTGGTAAAAAGGATCGTTGCAGCTCCGCTCTTCGCTATTAAAATCTTCGCTATGAGCGATGCTTTTGAAAGGAAAGCCATTTCGTTCCCGAATTCTCGAATTCTCATTTGATATAATTTATTTATTTTCCTTCAGGTTCCCATCTTTTCAAAAAATTTAGTTTACGATCGTTTGATATTCTTTTATTACCTTATTTTAGATGAACTCATGTAATTCTTTGTTTTGCTTCAGTGACCGTCGCATAGTAACAGAAAATGAGGTTTCTGATAAAATGACGCTTTTTTCATACGACACACACACACCGATTGAATTTACAAAGACTTTTATTAGATTGATTGAGAGGTGTTAAATGAGGTATAGAGCAACTAAGGCTATTAACACCTCGTACAGATCTTTTTAATTCAATAAATATCAAAATATTTCATCTTCTGCAGGAATGCACTGAAAAAAAAAAACTTTTCATTTCTTTTTGTTATTGTTGTAATGAACGCTTCCCGCTTTCTATATCTGTGTTTAGAAAATATTTATATGGCTGTAGTTGCTTCGTCTAAAAGGTTTTCATTAAAAGGATTGGGAAAGCTTCAAGATTTTACAACAGTTTATTGATGATTTGGACGGACACACACAAAAAGACAAATGGTTGATATCAGAAGGTGGGGTTGTGGCGGTCGCGAAACGGTAGCGCAGATTCGAACCCTGGACCAAGGGATCCGAAGGTGACGGGCTTACCAATCAGGCCGAAAAGATATCCCATCGGGCTGGTTGAGTAAGGCCTTTTAATCAGTGGCATGTAGAAGGAAGTATGTAGAAGGAAGTCGCTACACACTCTCCCTCCAGTATCACCGCAGCGTGATGATACGGAATGGAGATAAACGTGCGCCAATTTATTCAGAAGGTCTTTTTTGTCAGAAGGCGCCGAAACGTGCGCCAGAACCTGAATATCACTAGTAGTGAGTCGCACGCGCTTGTCTTAAGACACACACAGAGACAAGCGTTTTTGCATCGGAACATATGCAAACACCGTGCTGCCACTTAGGCCGTGCTGCCACCTAGTGCTCAAGCCCTGAGTCACCACTAACGGTGATCGTCGGGCATAAGCAATCAGTAGGTACAGGCAGTCGTGCTGCCATCTAGCGTTCTTGTCCAGGGTCACCACTTGTGGCGGTCGCGAAACGGCAGCGTAGATTCGAACCCTGGACCAATGGATCCGAAGGCGACGGGCTTACCAATCAGGCCGAAAAGATATCCCATCGGGCTGGTTGAGTAAGGCCTTTTAATCAGTGGCGCTGATGTAGAAGGAAGTCGCTACAGGGTGAATTGTCATTCTAGATAGCAGTTCGAATTCGAAGCATTGTTTGATTGATTTTTGTGGGATATGGAGCAGCAAAGGCTATAATCCCGTTTAAAAGATATATTTCATTCAGTAGATGTCAAAGTACTTTAGTTTCTGCAGGAATATTCTGAACACTTGTTTATTAGCTACTATTGCTTCCAAGAGTTTTTTGAAAGTAGTATTCACCTTTGGATTTATCTTGAGAATACTCCAGAGATGATTTCTTTGGGAGAGTATTTGTTACAATTTAAAAGAATATGTTCCAGATTCGCAGCATCGCAATGTTCTCAAGTTCTGTTTACTTTCCCCGAATTCGACTGGCGTTGCCAATTGCAGTTTAATAAACTATACAAAAATAATTGAGCGTTGAAGACAGCGGTAGCTTAGCGGCTACGTCAGTAGCGGACTCGTAGCCGGCGGTTTTCGTCGAGTCGTAGGTTCGAGCCAAAATGCCACTGAAGACCCGCCGTGTAGCCGGAGCTGATGTACGTTAAATATGTCGTAACTCAAAGTACTCCCATGGCGTGGTGTGGAAGTTAGGAGAGAGGGAGGGCCAGCTAAAGTGTCGTCCTCGTCGCTTGACCGATGCTCAAAATTACGAGATCCGTCGGCAATAGCTCTCGAGTTGCTTCTAGCGCGACGTTTATAAAACCAACCATTATCATGATAGCAAATATTTATTAATTAGAGATGATACATACTTCAATTTAGAACCACTTTCAGGTGACAAGGTAGAATCTTGAGATGGTATCCCATTCTGGATAAGAATGTAGACATGCGAGTCACAGCTGCATATTCATATATTTCTGTAGACACTGAGCCAGTTTGGTAGCAAAATATAATCACTGACCAGCGTAATAGATTTTTTGTTGTCTTGGATCTCGTAAACCCAAACAGAGAGAATCGTCTCACAAGGTTTGACGCACGTCAAATCTATGGAAATCAAGGCAATCGTGGTAACATTGCGCGGATATGGAGTGCCAGATATGGTGTCTGCCTTTTCTTCTGACAGTGGCTTTATGTTGAGAATATTTTTGAAATAGACATAAATAAATAGCTGTAAACATTTAATAAACAAACAATTAGCTAATGGTGAAAATGGTAAAAGATTCCACAACAAAATGTTTGGAAACAATACAGCCTTATTTTTATTACGAAAATTCTTTTAACTTGTAATTGTGGAAGTGTGCTCGCAGAAACCACAAAAATTGTTATTCTACGAGGTTAGCTGAATGAGACTTTAGAAAAATGAATTATTGAAGGTAGATATTTCTTAAATTTTTAGCATAATCTCCTTCTAGCTCTATACACTTTCCAAGCTTTTCTTTGATTTTTCAAAGCCATCTAAAAATAATACTTCGAAAGGTTCTTAAAATAAGCATAAGTTTGGGCAATGACCTCTTTATTCAATACGAAATTTTTTTCGCCGAACTATATTTTTTAAGTATGGAAATAAAAAAGTCATTGGGGCCAAAATCTGATGAATATGGTGGTGGTTTAAGAATTCGAATTTTAATTCAATGAATTTGTCCATCGAAATGCACCCGTGCATTGTTTTGATGGAAGCTTATCTTTTTCTTTCACAAATGAGGAAGTCTTCTTGATTTCTTCACTCAACTGGTGCAACAACGACGCATAATACTCTCCAGTTATTGTTTTCCCTTTTTCCAAGTATTCGGTGTAGACGATTCCGTATGAATCACAAACACCTTGCCAGCCGATTTCACCATTTTTGTTTCTTTCGGAGTCCATTCGCTTTCTAATACCCACTGGTTTGACTATTCTTATGTTTCTGTAGTGTAGTATTATATTCACGTTTCGACTACAGTTATGAATCGACCCAGAAACTGGTCACGATTGCGACGAAATAGTGAAAAAATAGCCCCCGAGTCAACCACACGATTGTGCTTATTTTCCACTGAGAGCAAACACAGAATCCATCTTGTTGGGCTTTTTATTCACCCCCAATGTTTTGTGCGAATCTGAAAACACTGTACCTTGCTATATGCCACTGGTCTCAACTATTTCCCTCTCTTTGATTTGTTGATCACTCAAAATCCATATCGTGGGTATTACCAATCATTTCGAGAGTATTCACTTCCATTGGACGCCCGGGGCCGCGGTAGCCTAGTGGTCAAGGTCGTGGATAGCGGCTGGCGGTTTTCGTTCAGTCGCGGGTTCGATCCTTGGCCACCAAAGACCCGCCGTGTAGCCGGGGCTGATGCACGTTAAATCTGTTCGGGGCCCAAAGTCCTCCCGTTGGCGTGGTGTGGATGTTAGGAGAGGGGGGTGCCAGCTCAGGTGTCGTCCTCGTCACTTGACCGTGGTTCAAAATTACGAGGTCCGTCGCCAATAGCCCTCGTGTTGCTTCTAGTGCGACGTTAATAAAAACTAAACTAAACTAAATCCATTGGACGCCCCGAACGACATTCATATTTTGTGGATGTACGGCCTCGTTTAAACTCATTTTCACAATTGTAAACAGTTGAAAACACAGCAATATATATGCCATTAACTTCAACCAACTGAACTCTGACCTTTCTCAGTGTTATGCCTTTTAAATATGTGTCTTTACTCACCGCTCGAAATTAACTTTTTACCATTTCTCTGAAGAAACACAAGTTTCTTGTTTCAAGACTTAGATAGCTGTCTAGAGAGTCATAAAGCTTACCTAAAATAAACAATTTTCGATGCTACGAGCGTTATTTCTTGGATTTTTTTTGAAGGACACATTGAACGATCCTCGTAAATTTTCAATGAGTGCAAAACGAATTCACAGAGAGATTCGAGTGGTCAAATATTAACTATTCTCAGTCATAGCCCTTTCAATGCAGACTGCTCGTCATCTTTCTGAGGTTCCAAAGGAATTTCAAGTACAAATTATGTGTTTAGATGCCTGTCAAACCACAACAAGGGAATTCGTAGTGGAAGCGTCTTCCGTCAGTACTCAATTTTTAAACTAAAAAATTCTTATTAAAATATATAAATTTTATAAATATTTAGGTATTCCAATTGACTGCTGGCTTTCCTGGAGCCCTTTCATTAACTTTCTGAAAGAAAAATTTATAATCTCTAATTAAAATTTAATAGGGTTTTTTTCTGTGATTTCAATTCTAAAATTGTTTTTATAAATTATGGTATTTATCTGTTATAGAATCCATAATAGTCTATGGCACAGGAGCTTGGAGTGGTGATCGAACCTCCTTTTAAGTTACCATGTAAAACTCTATTTAGAGGATTTACCTTTTAAAAATTACCAAGAACTGTAGGACATCTCCAACTACTGCTTTGCAGGTAAATTTCGGGGTTTCCCCTATTCATCTTGCATTAAAATCTCCTTTTCTTAAATAACAAATTTGGGCCGCTGTAGCTTAGTGGTCAAGATCGTGGATTAGCGGCAAACGGTTTTCGTTCAGTCGCGGGTTCGATTCTTGGCCGCCAAAGACCCGCCGTGTAGCCGGGGCTGATGCAAGTTAAATCTGTTCGGGGCCCAAAGTCAACCCGTTGGCGTTGTGTGGATGTTAGGAGAGGAGGGTGCCAGCTCAGGTATCGTCCTCGTGATATGACCGAGGTTCAAAATTACAGGTCCGTCGCCAATAGCCCTCGTGGTGCTTCTAGTGCGACGTTAATAAAAACTAAACTAAAAAACTAAATAAGAAATTTGAAAGCAGCATAATTCAAAGTTTTTCAAACTGATTAATAATATCCCTTTCGATAAATATATTTCACAGAGAGGTGTTCGTCCTTAAAAATAAATATTTTCCTTAACAAATTTTCGGGACCCTCCGAGTGAGCAATTTATACCAATGGATCAAGGATTAAATTCGAAACTTGATTCACCGTGTGTGTTTTCCACCGGGTTGTCCTAAATAGTGTCTAGATAGTTAAACTGGATTTTTATAATTCAGTTTCCCAGGCCTAGCTTTTGGCAATCGGATTCGCCTTATTGCGGACGTCTCTCATAAATTAAAAGTTTCTGTTTATACTGAGAGTTTATCGTCATATTGCTACTTTGGGAGAAATAAATCAGTTATACTACAAATAAATCAACTTTTATTAATAACTTTAAAGAAAAATTGGAAACTTATTCTGATTTTTACAACTTGCACTGGGTTCGGGCCCAAGTTGGAGATAATTATTACGAAAACGTAGATTCATTTGCAAAGGACTGTAACAAACGATTATTTCTATCTGACTCTTGTGCCATAATTCAATTAAATGTAACTAACTCTAAACGTCAATTAGTGCTCTAAAGACACCCAAGTCTGCTCCAACTCAACTATTTATCTATTTATTACTATAATATAATGGGTTATGTTCCTTTTTGGACTGTATGGTTAGCCCACCAATTTAAATATCACTGTAATAATATGCTCTCACCAAACGCTTCCAGTTGGGGTTGCTTTTCTCCGACAAATCCTCCGCGACAGCAATAATTGGTAACCCTTGTTATTATTGTCCTCTTGTTGGAACTATACTCAGATATATATATATATCTCCCCGCTCTCTCTTTCATCTAAATTTCCCTTTAGTTATATATACACCTATATCTGAATCACTTTATTTCCACCTGCATTTAATTAACATAATTACATTTCATTTTGGTTGGGAATAAATTATTTCATGATATCAATCGCAATTAAAATCCTCAAGGTTAGCGAAGAGAAAATTGCGATTAGCCCAACGTTAAAAGTTTGCTGTCACTGATGGTGAAGGAATGAATGTCCCTGACTCTCGGTCTCATATAGTTAAGTTTTTAAAAAATAAGTTTTTCATTTTCCCTTTATCGCTATTTTCTGCCTAGAGATCTGGTGGTCAATTTGCAATACCGGTATTTGGGTTCAGTCCTGCTCTCGAGACCAAATCTGAGTTTTATCAATTCTGATTTATTACTCGCTTAACTGGTATTGGTCCTTTCTGTTTGTTATTTGAATCGTTTTGATTTGAAAAATACAAATTTATTTTCTTGTGGTTCTGTTGGAGACTGCCCTTACATTTTCTTTTGTCCTTTTTACAATTTTCTTGAACTTCCTATTGTGTTCAAGACGAAACCTATTTTGCTTGAAGTCCTTGTGTAAAATCCTTAATGCATTCAAGCTTATCCTGTAATATTTTACGGCCTGAAATTCTTCCAACTAATTGTTAAATTTTTATTACATTTTATATCTTCAATTTTCCTTGTGTAGTTATATGTACCCACCTTGTATATATGTACATATTTTCTCTAATACTTTTATTTTGTTCACGAGTTTGTGGACGTTTTGTATTGCAATGCCATTTGCTCATAGCACACCTTATTTCTGCAAGAAAATTCCAACTTTTATTTTTTTATTCCAGGTCTTCATTTTCTGCTCTTTCTGTAAATACATTGTATGTAAGCTTTATTGACTTTGATTTCAAATTATGTAACATCTTTGTTCTTCTTCAATAAAATGCTGAATGCGGGTGAGTTGTCTTCGGGGTGCCGGTTTGCAGTTCTAAGTCTCTTGAGTAAGCTAGTCCCTGGCGATGCCCAGGAGGACCAAGCTTCTCAATTGATAATTAGTTTGACTTAATAAGTCTAAAAATCAAAAATTTTGGAGAAGAAATACCACTAATATCAATACATTACTCGTATATCTTAGGCACATTACCACTCCATTCAGATGTTTTTCTGAAGCTGAACTTCTAGAAGTTCATTTTGCTAAGATTCGCATTTATTCCTTCAACGAGTTTGCAAGAAAATATCAATATAAAAAAATTTGCCAAAATAATCGTTGTTAACGGAGGAAAAAAATTAATACAATATATCCAGTTTTTCTTTTGACTTCCCGCCTTAAGTTTCCGATGTTAATGAAATATAAAATCAGTTCAGTTCTGAAATACACAGAGGAGATTTATTTCATTCCTGTTCGGGTGAATTACCAGAGACGAAGTTTTGATCAGGCATCATGGTAAATGAAAACAAGTGTATGAGAAATTTGAATATCGATCATGTGATATTCTTGTAATTAGTCTTATTTTTCTTGATTCCAGTGGACTAAAATCCTTTTTGTAGGGTCTTATGAAAAACTCTGGTTTTTTGTTTTATCTTCACATCCATATATATCCTTCTTTACTGTATAAATTCAAGAACTCTTCCCAAAAGCCAACAAATTTCTTTTATGTATATCCCCAAACCACCTGTAAAATCTCCTCTCTTTTACAGAATAACAGTGTTCTTTTATTTTAAAACTTTTCAAATATTCTTAAAATATTCTATAATCATACTTTGGCATTTTTTGTCGATAAACATTGTTTTTTTCGAAATGAATGTTTTTTTGAATACAATTCGCTAATACTTCTTAAATTTCCTATAAGGTCATTGAAGGAGTCTATAGTCTCAATAGTCGATCTTCTGACTTTTCGAAACCATGTTAAAGACCTAGAAATTATAGGGTTTCACAGTCATAGTATTGTACACACTCTTTAAGCGAATGAAGTTCTTCCAATAAATTTTCTAGAAAATTTTCTGATCCAACAAATCAACGCTTCCCTAAACCTCTTACAAAAAAAAACTGTCGAAGTGATATTTTTGTATCAAAACGGAACTAATTCTCCGAGCAAAATGTCGAAAGCACTCTGATTTTTGAAACCACTGGGTGGACTAATTACCTGATTTTTGACGAATTTTTCGAAACAGCTTTTAAATTCAAATTTATTTTAAAATATTTTAAATCGTTTCATCCAGAAATATATCTATATAAATGAAACTACTATACGAAACAAGTGTACAGAATTTTTTAAAAAAAAAGAATGCTAAGATTGTATACCAGCCTTTTCTTAATTCTAATAACAACTTGCGGTTCACTTAAGATTACTCAAAATATTATTTAAAAGTAGTCCTCATTAAACAAATTCTATACTGAGCTGGATCGTTATATTTTTGGTCAATTCATCCAGAGAGTACGGGTATATCAGCTAGTTACATATAATTAATTCAAGTATTTGGTATCATAATTGAAGCTTTTCAGTGGGATGATGTTGGTATATCATCTGTTTATTATTTATTTACATATTCAATTAAAATAATTAGATCCTGTGAAGATCTTACGTTATTAAAATACATAATAAGATATAAATTTTGGAAAATATGATGATATATATTTTTCTTTGGTAGTTGATAACACGGCAGATAATTGTTTTTCAGAAAATAATTTTTCACATAGTTAACAATTAATTTTATTTATCCCTTACATCATTTTATTATATCGAAATCATTTGTTATCTAATTAATTATTTTTTTTGAATGAGACTTCCTTTTATTAGTTGATAGTATGTCTAAACAGGGCAATTATGGATAATAAATAAAATAACTTTATATTTCAATTATTCATTTAAATTTCAAAGATTCATAATACAATTTTTTCAACTGCAGAGGGATGTTAATTTTTCTGATGATGTCTGACAAATGAGAAAAAAGAATTCTTAATATTTATATTATATTCAACAAAAAATTGTGGCATACGTAATAATAACAAAGTGATAGGACAAATGCGTTTGAGATAAAATATTGAAGTATTGGCCCTTATTTAACAACATATTAAATGCTGAAAATGGCTGCCGTGAAATATTGAAATTATGTAGTATGAAAATACACATCTTTAAGAAACACGAGAGAAGTTTGGTCAATATTATATAAACATAAGTTTAAAACATAAGAAATTTGAAATGTTTAAATACATAATTCACAGTTTTATCAGAAAATTTTACAAAAAATTACGAATTTATCCTATGAAACTTCTTCTAATTCTCCTTTCTAATGCAAAATTAATTCCACAACAAAGAGAAGAAATAGGAAGAACGCTGCAAATCAATTTAAATTTTATTGTTCCTCTCTCATTACACATGCTATAAAAAATACAAACTGATATAATTACTTCTTACGAAAGGTAAATAATTAAAATTGGTATATTTGGAATAACAAACCGGACGTAATAAAGACTAAATTTCTGCGGATAAAAAAAAGAAGCTAATGATTGAAATCACCAAATTAAAACTCTTTTTATGAATCTCTTTACAAATATTGATTGATAATGCTTATTTCGTTATTGTTTGAATGCAGCAAAGGATGATAAATTTTAGTTAAAACGTATTCGCTTATCGTTAAGAACAGATCCTCAATTGAAACAACCTTTTCTTGGATAAATAAGCTCTCAAATATTACTTTATATTCAGATATCGCTATCATTTAGAGAGCAGGCCTGTCCATCCAAAGATTTTATGGGCCGTTTTAGAAAGGTATTTTATTCCAGTTAAATCCATTATATATATATATATATATATATATATATATATATATATATATATATATATATATATATATGTAATGATTTAACTTAATTCAATAATACTCCCAAATAATAAAATTAACTTTCTATTCTATCTCATTCCCTAATACAAAAGTAAAGAGTTCATTCTTATTTCCTGATCCCCTTCCAAAAGTATCCTATAATTTATTACATCACGCGCTCTTGAAAAGGATTAATTCTGCTTAAACTAATTATAAATCTATCAAAACAATCCCTTTTAATTCCCCCTTATCTACTATATTTCCTGAACTCTTTATTCTTAAATTTTTTTCACATGTTATGACGTTTGATGGGAATTTTCCCTAGTATATAAGCAAACACGCAAACGAAAACGTTCTCTTTCATACTGCGCTTGCTCTTTTCATACAATTGTTCTGTTCTTACCAAAAGATGTAACCAAATACTACTCTAATGAAAATGGTCTCACTCTCACAGCTTTAAATAAAGTAAAAAAGTCACTAAGCTCGACTGTTATTGATAGTATGTTTTTACAAAATTCGATAGGAATACTAAGCTATTATTATATATATATATATATATATATATATATATATAACATTTGTAATCTATCTATATATATAGATTACAAATGTTATAGAATTAAATGAAAAATTGAATGAATTATAAAAATAAACAAAAAATAAAAATAAAAATTTTACAATGACACACACACACACACACACACACACACACACACACACACACACACACACACACACACACACACACACACACACACACACACACACACACACACACACACACACACACACACACACACACACAATAAACTTGTGTGTGATGAATTCGATTTATTATCTTTTAATTTTGACACTTTTAATGCCAATTCAAATTCTTATGTCAGAAACTACTAATATTTGCACCTCTCGAATCGCGGGAAGCGAGTAATCCTTCCGAGTCCTATTAGAGAAATCAAGAACATTCTGCAATAAATTAAGGTAAATTAGATTTATTTGAAAAAAAATATTTTCTTCCGAAATTTAACTTAAAAAACTGTACAGCATTATAACAAATGCTACTACTAAATTATCAGCGATCAAAGACACCGAGCAGTAAGTCTGTAACCATACACTTCAAGATCAAATTTGTTGCAGACAGAGTACTGCTGACTGGCTTTTGCAGACAGAGTTGCTATAGTTATTTCCGTCCTCGCACCTAATGATGCACCCCCGCGCTCTTCTGTAAGTTTACTGGTTAAGGTGTTATACATTGTGTACAACCTACTCCAGTAAGACAATCCGCACGTCTTTTAAGATGAGCTGAACTTTGTTATTGTTTGTCTAACAGTAATGGGATATGATAATAATGGCTAAAAGTGGAATATTCTTTGATACTCTTATGCATAATAAAAGTTTAAATTTTATTTCTGATTGCCCAGCACCGCGGACTGGCCAGGTCCGCTTTAGAGAATAGTAGCGTTATATCACCTCACCCATTTCACAATCAATTTCTCTTATCTTATGCCAAAAAAGGTACACACGTTTCGTCTTCATATCATAGCTTAATAGCTTTATTATACATAATCACATGAAAAATGGCACATTTTTGGAATATTCCTAAATTTTAAGAATACTACATCTAAACGGATATGTGTTACAATGTCGCAAACTTATACGACACGAAAAGTGAAATTATTTCTCAGCCTGGAGATAATTATGTTCAATGTTTTGATCAGGTTTTTCGACATTAGGCTAAAAAGTCTTAAAAGAAACATACAATGGACATAGTTTTGAAGACCTCTAAATTTTCCCGTTTAATAAGAATTAAGTATGGTAAAAATTTCATTAAATAAACTAAATAGTTATTATTATCAGTTTTCTGATAACAAGATATTTTTGTCTCTTTTCTAAATGATGAGTAGATCTTTGATCTTTGCAGTTATGGGATAGATCTCAAATCCAAACCGATGATAAGAAGTCCATACGTCAAGATAGTACCTAATACTGTAAGAACAGACTCCTTCGTGAAATAAATAAGGCTACATCCGGATAAAACGAAGACTTTCTCATTGCACAATGCTTTCTCCACCGAAGAATTGTCTGAAATAATACCTGAAATAGCCCTAAGTTCGTATTGATCACTTGATTGAAATTATCCATTCTGACGAACCTCTCCGGAATCCAAAACATCGAAATCAAAGATAGTAGTGCACTGGCTAAATTGAAAACGTCTGATAAGAACGCTAACCCACTGTGTTTAAATGAGAGAATATTATTTAGTCTCCAACATAGCAAAACAACAAGAATAACTCGCCGCGAACAAATGATGAATATTGTAAATGAAAATGTCTTGTGTTTCTTCCAAAGTTTGATGATTCTTCTTCTGCACTTGAGATATTTAACTTGCACATCGATGGTGAATGCCTCGGTGACATTTCTCCAGTTCCTTGGACATATTTCGCAGAGAACAGCTACAACGATGGTAACAGAATGCAAAACACTAAGGATCACTAAATTTGGAGAAAGTAGGATAGAAGAAGAAATACACGAATGATTTACTGTATAATGATAAAGTATTTTAATAATTCTCCGATTCCAGAGGAATTTCTTTGTAAAGAAGAAAACAAACGGTAGTCGTCTTCTGAATACTGTGAATAAATATATATGCAGCTCCATAAGAGAACAGAG
The DNA here is from genome assembly GCA_019974015.1 of Nephila pilipes. Classification (NCBI taxonomy): domain Eukaryota; kingdom Metazoa; phylum Arthropoda; class Arachnida; order Araneae; family Nephilidae; genus Nephila; species Nephila pilipes. Next base: position 553,004 of record BMAW01013352.1, read on the forward strand.
AATAAAAAATCCAACTTGTTATGATATTTATCATTTTCTCAGAAAAATGGATGGCAAATGAAGTAAGTTTTGCTCAACAGTTTCATCAGAGAACGCTTTTACGAATTAACATCACCATCACTACCACAGTGGTTGAAATACTGTAAACTCTTTTCTATGATAATTTTGATAATAAATTATCATGAGTAGCTGCTATGACATACAGTATATCGCATCCATACAGATAAAGCCACCATCAACAACTGTAGAAGTAGCAGCAGTATATAACTCTTAAAATCTAGGATTTGGTTTTTTGAACAAATCCGAACAACTCGATGGTTATAGCTGACATATTTCTTTTAATAGAATGCTTTTTTCTTATGTAGATCTGATGTCTCAATGTTTGTTAGTTATCTTAAAAAAGTCTTTTAAAGCATTTCTAAGTTAAATTCTTTATGAAGGATACTCGCAATGTTATAAAAGTCCATGTTTGCTTCTAAAAATTTCTCTGTAGATTTAAACTGATAAAGTAACTATAAAAGTTTGAAACAGTGGTAAGGTATTAAATAGTTAAGTTTATCAGGAACAATATCTTATCAGTACGATGTCAAGCGTTAAATAAGAATCTTAACATTTAAATACCTAGTTTCTTTATAAAGCATTTTTAATAACAAAGCATCGATTAGAGACAGTTCTTCGTGTAAAAAAAACTAGTTCGTCGGTTATCTGATGTAGAGTAACATTTTGATAATCATTTCATTGAAACGTGAAAAATCATAAATCTATTGAAACAAATTCTTAAGTGGAGTAATAAAAGTGGTAAATTTTTCGTTATGAAAATTTCAAAACGGAATCTATCAGGGTATGTAATATATTTAATGCTAAGCTGCATATTATTATAAGGTAAAAATTCAATATATCTCAACCACTATAAATTCAGACATAATTTAAACATTTTTGCGTTTCAATTATTGCAGAATTTATTGTGCTGGAGATCTATTGAGAGATTAAAAATCAATGCACGTGTTTAGCACCATACAAACTTTCAGGTGGCATTTGAGAGAAAAACATTATCAGCCAATTATTCGAATAATTTTATAATTAGAAATTTCGCGATGAAAGACCGTCTGCATTATGTGTGTTATTTTTCTAACCTTTTTTGTAAAATGGTTCAGTTTTTTAAAACTAAAAATGAGCAAATTTACAAAAGTTATTTTTTTGATAAACCATAAAATAATCATAATAGTAGAATAATTTGCCATTATTGTTTTTTTTTCTATGCCAAAAAGCAAACAATCCTACTACCTTTATTATTTTAAATAGAAAAAATATTCATTCTCCATGCAATGAAAATTTATTTTACATTCTTTGATAAAAAAAAAAAAATCTAAAATATTTTTTTGAAATCATGAACAATAACTACGCAATATGTTTTTAATCCGCTAGATAACTCCTTTTAATAATTTAATCCTGTCTCTCTTTTCAGCGACATTTCTGATGATTTATTATTAACACACTTTTATTGTATTGTCCAAGAGTTGTATTGTCCATCTGAAGAGTCCAAAAGGTATCGTGATATGTCACGCACGATTCCATCGCGAATGAAATCAACACATAAAAGCCTAATTTTATCTTTTATACTTACAAATAACAGCAAAATTTATGTGTTTATTATTTTTCATAAAGTGAAGAAATATGAATGTTCTTTTTCCGATGAAGAATTGTGGAGGTAAGCATCGAAATGTGTCACTTGTACGTGGTTGAAAATTATGAGGACATTTGGCAATTTATCTCGATATTAATTCAAATAAATTTACTAAGTATCGATTGGATGGCATTTTAAAGAGTATTTGCCGCTAATTTCATACAAACATAACACTCTAATATCTCAAAATAACTCCTACGAGTCCTATCACCTTGAAAATGTAGTCATGGTTTCGGATTCGTGGCCGGCGGTTTTCTTTCATTCGCGGGTTCGATCCTTGGCTGCCAAAGACCCGCCGTGTAGCCGTGGCTGATGCACGTTAAATCTGTCGGGGCCAAAAGTCCTCCTCTTAGCTTGGTGTGGAAGTTAGGAGGGGGGGGGTGCCAGCTCACCTATCGTCCTCGTGACTTGACAGAGGTTCAAAATTACGAGGTCCGTTGCCAATGGCCCTCTTGTTGCTTCTAGTGCAACGTTAATAAAAACTAAAGATCTCGAAAATAATGTACTTTGAAATCAAACTTTGGTTGACAATGCTTTTTTTGAATAGAACTATTAATAACTGGAAATTAATATCCCTTACTCCATTACTCAAAAATTTTTCTAAGATATCCTACGTTTAAGATCGCAAGTAGGAACCCTTCAAGAGTGCAATACTCCGTTTAAAATAGCTTCGGAATATTTCAGAGTATTGACTATCTTAGTAATTTTAAACAATGAGTGGTATTTATTTCAATTATCGTGAAATGTATCCACTATTCACCTCTATTTTGCAGTTTAGTTTAGTTTTTATTAACGTCGCACTAGAAGCAACACGAGGGCTATTGGCGACAGACTTCGTAATTTTGAACCACAGTCAAGTGACGAGGACGACACCTGAGCTGGCACTCCTCTCTCCTAACATCCACACCACGCTAAGGGGAGGACTTTGGGCCCCGACAGATTTAACTTGCATCAGCCCCGGCTACACGGCTGGTCTTTAGCGGCCAAGTATTGAACCCGCAACTCAACGAAAACCGTCGGCCACGAATCCGAAACCATGACCACTAGGCTACCGCGGCCACCCTCTATTTTGCAGATTCAACTGTAGATGGTGTTTTTTGAACTTTTTTTGTATCTTGAATTTTGTGTCGAAGTTTCTGTTAGATGTGCCAATGTACGTACTTCCACACTCATTTATTCTATTTTAGTGATGTTTTCTTATTTTTTTTTTTTTTAAAAATTCGTTATTCCAAAAATTTCATGTATCTGATTCCTCTATGTAGATTACATAAGCATGTATTTTTTTCAACAGTAAAGAGGACGCCCCACTGCAACGCTCCGATTTTCAATACGCTTTTATAATGATTTGAATAAATTTATTATTCTAATAGTTGCAGCAAATTTATTTGAAAGCTTATAAGCAATCTCAAGAAATCTGTACAAAATGAAAAGAATCTTCAATGTAAGTTTTTATTTGAAGAAATAATTACTTTGACTCTATTAAAGCAAGTGTAATAATAAAGTACGGAGGAAATTTGAAATGAGAAACAACCTTGGGGTCAAATATACTTTAAATTCAAATGAATTTTATATAAACAAACACGAAACTTGAATTTGAAGAGAGGTGACAAAATAGTTATTGATTTTGATGCTGTAGATTTACACTTACAATGAGAAGTCCATACGTCAAAATTGTTCCCAATACCGTCAAAATTCCACTCCTGGTGAAGAAAATTAAATCGCATCCAGACAAAACAAAAATATTTTCATCGAGAATCAGTTTTTCTACTAGACTGTTTTCTTGAACTATGCCCGATAAAATTCTGTCCTCATGTAGAGCTCTAAGTATTTGAGAAAACCTCTTCATCTCTTTTGGAATCTGTCCAGCGTTGTAAAAAATGGATAACATAGATGCTAATGCACTGGATAAAATGAACAGAATTTCTATTATAGTAGGTGCTACATTTTGTGAAATATAAAATATAATTTGGCTCAGACTCGAAAGACACGACATGAAATTAGCCATGCAAATGATAAAAGATGTCTGCGAAAAGACGGCCTGTATCTCCTCAGCTAACTTTGTAATTTGCTTACGATCCTTCAGAAATCCTATTTGCTTTCCAGGAGTGAACATTTTCGGAGAACAGTTCTCCGCTTTTATACACAGTTGTCGAATGTATTTACAACAAATTTGGCATGAGACGCAGTATGTAATTGATACCAGATTAGGCAGAGTAGGGAACAAAAGACAATACATGAAATATTTGTAACATGCAATCATATACATTTTATTTTTATCTCCACCCTCCATTCCATAACGAAAGAAGTTGAACATATAATCTGGTCCAAACTTTGCGTATAATGTTACCATAGTGAAGGCATAAATAAATGGCAAACACAAATTGCATATTAATAGAATATTTACACACTTTGACTTTTCTAAGGGATATTTGAGCTGTAGTTTTTTTAACAAATTTGTGAGAGTTTCCTTTTGTCGAGTCATAATAAACAATAGAGCAGCACTGGTTGTGATACTTGTCATATTTACCATTACGAGTTTTGCGTTAAAAGGCTTTTGAAATAGCGAAAGTGTATACATGACCATGGTATCCACGTATGTAATCCACAGTATGACTCGGAATAGAAACGATGCCCATTTAACACAAGATGAATTTGGATTTGTCGCGAATCCACACAAGCAAAGGATCTTCAACAAAAAATCAAGCATTTGTGTGAAGAAGAAGATATCTGTTTTTAAATTTAGTAAAGTCGAACAATATGCATTACTTTCTTACTTGCAGTAGATCTAGATAGATTTTATACGTCTGAGCACAATAAGAAGTAGATAAAGTTAAAATAATTATGAAAGTTGCCTTTAAGGAAAAAAATAGAAATTCTATTGACCTGTTTATATAGGCTGTGTGAGAAAACGTAAGGCAGATAGTGTTAGCTCAAAATTTATTGAAACATTTTTGTATTTGTTTATCGATTAGAATCGATTTTAATTGCGACTGCATCACATTTAAATGTGTCAAAATCAATATGGTTTACATTAAACACTATACAACTTCCTTTAACGATCCTTTAAATTGAATATGATGAAAAAAACTAGATACACCGAAAATAGTTTGCAATAATTGAAGGGAATACAGAAAATAATTGATCGAAAACGACGAAGAGGCGTGTCTTTGGATTTTTGGTAAAATTGGTTATTGAATTATTCTTAATAAAAAGACAGCTGACGACTTTTTGACATGGTAAATATTTTTCAAAAACAACAAGAGGTCAATGAATATATTCAACTGACAAAAGTCTTCCCGAAATAGTATTTAATGAACTTATTGGGATATACGGGTTACTGTTAAAATATGGCAGACACAAAATATGAAGTAAAATTAAAATTGTTTTCGAATTAAAGCTATAAAATGATGTTAATTGAAAATTTTTATAATATTTTGAAGCGTATTTGAAAAATATTCGATGTTTTAATATGGCAAGACACTAATTTGACAAAAAACAAGGCACGAAAGAAAAACTGCTTCTGAAATCAAGTCTTAAAACGAACAATTTGGATAATTTGTAAGTCTAATACATTAAAACAAATATTTCGAAACTATCTTTCAAATTACATTGGAATTATGTATATTACATCCTTCCAAGTAACTATTCAATGTGAAAAAGATTTTTCGAAGTGCCTGTTATTCGCTATTTTGCTCATATAAAGATTTATTTGCAAGATGTGTTTTGTATGCTTATGGTTATTTGACTATTTTGGATAAAAATCGTTTGGCATGAAGAAAAATTTACGACGTCATTTATCGTTCACAGATTATTCAAAGGAATAACCTTATATTATTATTATTCATGCTCTTTGAAAGAAAAAAATTAAATTAAAAAAGTTTAATGGATTTGAAAAGACTATTTACTGAGAAGATGTAACATCACAGAATTGAGAAAAAATGTTTTTGAGCTTCCATGTCATTTCCAATATCCTAGTGGATATTTTTGATAACGCAGAGCATGTCATTGAGCTTCAAGCATAGAAGCGATCATTTCCATCATCATAGAAGTTAAACATTATTCCAGATGTTGATTCTAATATATTAATAAATGTTCTTATCTGTTGCAGAACTCTTGCAGTAACAAATGAATTTAAAGCAAAGAAATGTACAATAAAACGGATTATAAGATTTTAATCTAGCAACGCATATATATAGAAATAGACGGCATGGAGAAATATCTAGGTTGTTTTTCATTTCAAGATGAAATAGTTCACAGTCATAGAAATTAACATAAATAACTTCTGAAATTTCAAGGAAATATCATTCAAACGCACAGGCAAAAAATAAGCTGCATATACAAATATCAGATATTTTCACTTTTTTCCTAGCACAATGGACATGAAAATCGATTGATCTTCGGTAAAATTGTGATTTTGAACTATAAATTTGCAGTAATTGGCAAGTTTATTAAGCTTCCTTACTTTCAATTTGCTTTGAATTAGTATGGCATAACTACATAATTGTGTCAAATATCATAAATATTAATGTTATTTCATAATGAATATGTAAATTAATTACTTTTTTAATGTACGAGCTATAAAATATCAAATATTCTGTTATCTTCAAACTATCTTAAGCCAATAAATGTGATCGCTTTAAAAATATTATACAGCTGTGGAATAAAACTGCACTGCAATTTATAAATAAAACTTTGATTGTTTTCAAGAAAAACAAAAACAATGTATTAAAAGGGAATAAAATGTACTGATAGGTAAGTTAAAATAGCACTGATTGACTTTTTTTCCCAAAAATATCAAACCAAAAATCAATTTGTTTCATTGATTCAACTGACATTAAAAACATAAGAGATTGACCAAAATTAATTTTGATTTCAATATAAACCCTTTTTAAGGATCAAAATATTTAAAAAAATCCTATAAGAGTACAGAATTTCTTGACATTAATTTTATTTCTTTTCTATTTATTAATTTCCTGACATTCATTCGAATTGAGAAAATTTGCTTCTTTTCTAAGTAAAGTTGATATTTACAACAGTAATCTTGTTATTATACAGGTAGAAGGAGATTGCACATCCCGAATCTCCACCGGTTGGCTCTTACGCAAAGGTATGGTTGTCTAGGAGAGTAATTTCATTATTGGATTCTATGATGATTTCATACAATTACCAAGTCAGTGAGGAGGCTTGAAGTTCGTTCACTATTTTTATTCTTAAGTAGGCGAGATGAAGGAGTAATATTTACAAAACTACTATATACAGATTATTTCGATTTAAGAAACTAGTTCTTCGCAGAAAGATAGATGACTACCCAACTTTATCGTATATCAGTGATAGGCGTTGGAAAACGCGCTGGTGTTTTGAGTTCAGGTTCATCGGGAGAAGGTGGAGAAGAACAGAAGAAAAGAGAGAAGAGCGAGAACTAAATGCTTCTCGGCTTTGTTCCAAAATAGGAGGGCTTGTATGAGCTATCACATGACACTGATTCATGGTGCCATCTATCGAGTAACTGAGGAACTGGTACAGTTAATACTTTGATAATTAGTTGAAAAATCCTACATATATGTAGATGAACAAAGAGCTTTTCAGCTTTATTTTGCGTACATGTTTCAGAAAAACCTTGTTCGAATAAGTAATGTGAAATCAGGGGGTTACACATAAAATAACTACTTTATGCAGTTATTAAACCATCTTAATTAAGGAAATGAATATTCCTTAATTTTTAACACTTTTCTGCAGGAAGCATATTCAGAAATAATATTAAATAAATTCAGTTAAAATTTCAAATGTTTCTGTGAATTAATGATTTATAACACTCCACATAATTAGTAATAAGTTTCTCGAGTTGCAACTCTTGTTTTAGGAAAATTCTGATTTAAATTTATTTTAATTTTGACTAGGAAAAAATCATTCTCAAGAATCAGGTTTATGATGTCTAAAAAGTATTTCTTAAAAAATCATTGTTAAAAACGTTTTAAAAATATACTAAGATATTTGATGTAACTTAATATAAAATAAGATTTGTGTATTATTTATATTGTGTCATGTGTTTCGAATAGCATAAGCAGGCATTTTACGTCTAATTTAGAATTACATTTCAGTCGAAAAATGAACAGATAAAATATAAATTTAAATAAAACGAAGAAAATTTTTTTTAAAAAAGGAGGAAATTGAATTCAAAGGATATTTTAGTAAAGAAAGAATTAATTGTGTCAAATGAAATGAAAAAATAAAGAATAACTTTAAATAAAGTTGCAGAGTAAAAAAAATAAAGACTAAGAAAGATAAATTCAAAAGATAAATGAACAATGATTAAATAAAGAAGAACTAAAAATATAAACAAGAATTTAAAAAAAATCCTGGAAATTTAAAATGTTTCAATATTTCTGATAAAAAGTAATAGATATAGAAAGGAGTTGAAACGTTGATATATTTCTTTTCTTAAAAGAGAGAGAATCCCTCTTTAAAAAAAACGATATGGATTAAGATAATATCGTTTGAAGAGTGATATATATAATTGATTCATCGAACTATGTTTTGTTCAAGTTAGTAAATGAAAACTAATTACTTTATTACATCTGGTATCCTAGACTTTATTCGTTTTTAATATTTTTTTTTTTTTGATGAAAGTAGATAATAATTTTTCTTATCATAAAATTCTTTAATTAAAAATTAAATGTAAAAATTTATGCTAATATAATTAGAGGTGTTTCTGATTTAAAAAAAAAAAAAATTCAAAAATAGTAGTCATTTTCTTTCATACAAAAAGAGGAGTTGTGAACGTAACGAATGAATTTTTAAAATATGCACATTAAAAGTGATTCTATCCCTATTTTCGATCCCAAACATTTCAAATATAAAGGACTTTTAAACCTTTAAAAATAAACTATAGTTCATTTACATTGTTGGCTTAAATTTAGAATTTTATTTTTGATATATTAATGTCAAAAGCATATTTTTAACATATAACGTAATAAAAAGAATTATTGCATTATCTTCATTTTTTTTATTTCATTGTATTCATTAGTTTAATACAAAACAAGTAATATAAAAAAAATTAAGTCAAAATTATTTTAATTGTTTTATTATCAAGAGTTACTCAAAAACCATGCAAACACTTTGCATTTCTTTAACATTATTTTTATGATAATTCTATGGTTATAGAATTTTTTGGTTAACCTTCACTCACTAGTAAATATATTATACTTTTGTAACCAATATTATTACTGGAATCTTTTCACAAAAAAAATTATTATTTCATAAATGAACGTCTGCAATATTTTTCATGATTGTTCTGTATCATCTGAACTCTATTTCGTTTTAATTGAAAACTGCTCATTGTTTTGCATTATAATTTTCCTAATAAAATATATTCTTAATCCTTAGTGCAAAATGTAGTTCATAAATTAGGAATCAGTATTTTTTAAAATTTAATTTTAATGGGTTCTCACCCACATTTTCCGTTAACTAACCTCTGTAGCTATTCTTCTACGTTATTTGAACAGAAAGCCTCACCTTGTAAAAAACCCGTGACTTATATAAACTTGCATTAATGTAGTTAAAGATTGAAGAAATGGAGTGATTGGAAGTAATAAAAAGATTAGATATAGTAGAAGATAGATGAATTATCGAGACTGATAAGCACAAGCAAAACAAGCACAAAAATAAATAAATAACAAACAAACAAATAAACAAAAGAAAACGAAAACTAACTTTAAAATCAATATCTCTATTACGTCCAATTATTGATGACGTACATTTGAAAGATTTCCCATTTCAAAAACAGACATAAAAGAGATCTAGTTGAATATGTTTCAAAGCCTGAATTGCTTATTATTTCAAATTTAAAATACTAAAACAATAAAAACTTTGTTCCCCCCCCAATTCTTAATTTTTATATATTGATAACGCAATGTTACTGAATCGTTCTTTGCAATTTAAATACACATTAAAAAAGATTAGACTCTTGAATAGACGTTTTGTCTGAATATTTGCTTTGTGATTATATGATGAATTCAGAATAATAAGCAACATAATTGAATTAGAATTGAAATGTGTATTTCAAACAAAGGAAAATACATTTTCTCTGTATCTTCATTATTGTTTATTCCATTGCCACTTTAATGTTACAATCAAAACGTTTCTATGAATATAAATGACAAAGGCATTCTATAAAAGCTATTATTTTGCTGGTATAATCAAAATGGAAATTTAAGCGTTCATGAACAACTGAATATTTTTGTAATAAAGGAGAAAATAAACCACCTCGCTTTCATACAGAGTATCTCTCACCAGTTGATTACAATTATTTTGGAAAAAACCTTTTTTAACGTAAAAAAGTAAATCGAATTTAAGAATTAGAACTGTTCATAGAAGAATGTTTGAATCAAAGAAGAAAATAATGGCAAATCTAAGAAATTCTTACCACATTATTGGAAACAATAACCATGTGCAACTTTTTTCACAGTCTTGTTTCCGACATTCGATTTCAGATTTGGACAAACTGTATACTAAAAATCGGAACTTTTTCTTCAAATTTTTCCTCTGCTTAGGGCTTTTTAATGGGCTTGACAGGAAAATGGAACGTTGGAAAGCCTGGATTTGTCTTCCCTTCATTCTCTTGGGAATCATTGATTTCTTAGTGACAATAATAATATTTGCCCCAATAATAAATCCAAAATTGAGTCTGTCAACTTTTTCTCGTGAAGTTTTTAGTTTAATTATCTGGTATTGTTTGTTGCGTGGAAGAAGAAATATTGCGATCCTTTTCCAGAAACTACAAAGCATTCCTGAATCCGTGAACAAAAAGTTGCTCAACTTCTTATTATTTGTAATTTGTTTCATGCCTATCTTGTTTTCCACAGTATTTACTATAATTAACAGCAAAGCGCCTCTATCAATCATGTTAACATACGGATATAAAGTGGAAAATCGTATTGCAAAATTTGTATGCATTTGGATCAAAACATGTTGGCATTTCATAATTTTCCCCACTTTTCCTACTATTTTAAGTCTCTTTTATTGTACGATGTGTTTACGTTGTTCTCGTGTCATCAAACGACTAAACCGAGAAATTAATCAATGCAAGCCTGAACATTTTGTACCTTCTAAGCAGATTGACATACTAAAACGCAAGGCAATGATTGATGACGTTTTGGAAGTTGTGCAAAGGAGTTTTTCTACTACGTCATTCTTTTTAATAACAACAAATTTTGTATCATGTTGTAGATTATTCGGATGGAATCTGATGTATGCTTGGCATTCTGTGAAGGCTATAGAAACATTCTTCTACGGGGTTTCATCCTTAGGTTGTTTGATTGGCATTCTGTGGGTGGCTGGAGGATTACCGATTGAACAACAGAAATTGAAGAAAGAATTTTATAAAAAATCACTTTTGAGACTTATTTTTGTTGGTATTTCACAGGAGCCTCGATTAACCAAAGAATTGCTTGATAGTCCAGATTTCGTTTTTTCTGGATGTAATATACTTTTTTATAAAAGAAGTTCCATATTAGTTGTAATAGGAACTTTACTTACGTATACAATTTTAGTTGTTAGTATCCAATAAATAGAAAGATATTACTTTAAAATAATCCCATAATTTCAATTCATCCACAATTTCAATTAAATATATGAGCTCTAGATTTAAAAGAAGCTCGTCATAAAACTAGTTCCAAAATTCTATTTTTTTGAAGAAAACCTTTTTTACTTTATGTATTAAGTTTATTGGGCCTAGTATAAGCGAATGTATGCTCATTTCCCCCCTAGATTATTTGTATTACAATAATTTGGTAATAAAGTTTTTGGACAGAAATCTTTTTTAATTGACCAGGTATGAGCGAAATTTCTAATTGTAATAAGAAAAAACATTTCAATACGAATTTAATTTAGTATTAAATTTGAAGAATACAGTCTAAAATGTCAACCAGAAACTTTAGATCTATGAAAAATTGAACTTGTTGACTCTTCCTGATTATGCAATCTGATCATTGAATGCTTTATGAATAATTCTTCAGTACCTTAAATACTAACCGTACAAAAACGCATTTTAATTCTTTTATAGTACCTTTATTCCATCAAGTGAATGATATTACTATATCTTTAATTCAAATGCCCGCAAACATTTACTGCAAATATTACAATAATTAAGGAATAAGAATTTTAATTATTTTGATGACGAACGTGGTGTGACATATTCAATTTTTAAGAAACAAACGATTTTATCTTAATGTGATACTTTATTTAAGATATTATCTGTCCAACTTATAAAGGCAGACGATTGAATTTAATGTGATACTTTTTTTAAGATTTATCTGTTCGACTTTTAAAGGCAGACGATTTAATCTAATATGATATTTTATCTAAGACATTACCTATTCTACTTTTAAAAGCAAACGATTTAAACTTAAAGTAATACCTTTTTCAATATTCTTTATTAAGATATTTTTTTTGGCAACACCAGATCATAGTTTTGATTTTAGATAATTTACTGGCAACGGATATGAAATTGAGTATTGAGTTTGGTTCCAAGAGGTAAAGACGAACGTTGATAAATGGTGCTTGTTTAAAATTGTATCTTGAATTTATGTTTGAAAAGATGTGCGCAAATAAATGTGATGTCCTGAAAACAAGTCATTTTTATTAATAGTCTTCAATACAGTACAGTGGTTTGTATTGAGAGAGAATCGCGCAATAGTAAACTTTCTTCATTATTAGAGCTGAAATTTTTAACACTGATTGTGTATCAGGGTTCTCGCGTATTTCTCTTCGATAAATTCCATGGGGCATTCATATGACGTTAGTTGATTAGAGAATCTCTTCTTGTCAATGAATCGGGATTTATGTGAATGAGAATAGGAATATTGAATAAGATTGTTAAGACAACATTTATAAGTTGCAAAGAGTTTAATTTTAACGTGTTTGCAGAGATGTCGGAAAATATTTGAAATTACGAGATTAGCTCTGTGCATGTGCTGATATTGACGATAGAGTTACTTCCAGACTCGGACCCACCTTTATTAGATGTTGGATAATGCGCTGAGTAAGGAGCTTTATGAGCTTAAAAGTCACGATATATTTATTTATAAGTATTTTTCTGAGTCAAGGATTCATACTACGTCTGCAAACCAGATTGGTTCGGTAAGACACAGATTCATTTATTATGTTAAAAGCTTTATCAGACGTGTATAAGGATTATTACAATAGGTAAATTAGGTTAAGGATTTAACATTGATTATTCGTAGATTTGGATAAAATAACTTGGTTATCACCTTAGCATGACAGCCTATTTATTGGACTGTGTTGTTGAGTGAGAAATTGAGAGGGGAAAAAAGTTTCCCTCACGGTGTTACAGAGGGAGTAGCTATGCCGAGTTCAAAATATATAAAAGAATAGACGAGGCGAGGATCACCAAATCTGAATGGATTTGTTAGGAAAGGATCACCAAGTAAACCTAATTTTTATAATGAAATGAACTGTAGAGCAGATATTTCAGACCAAATGGACAAGGAAAGCTAGATAGTTGTAAACAAATTTCCAAACTTTTTTTTCTTCTTCTAATTAAATCAAGTGAAAGAGAAATTGGCCGCTGAGTTCAAAAATCCATAATCTTAAATTATTTACATATATCATAGATTTAATCATTTAAAGAAATTATCTTCCATTTTATTCTGTTTTTATCTGTATTTTCATAAGCATTTTGAATTCAAAATTAAATTTTTAAAAAAGTCGCTAGTAAATAAGTTATTACTATATTTAAAGGTTTATCCTTTTTTAAATACAATATGATTTTTACATGGATCAATTAAAATTTATATTTATTTGTGCCCTTAAATTATACGTGAGAGTTTTAAAATAATCGGTGCAAATCAAAATGGTTATCCTATTTGTATAAATCAATCACCCGCATTGTTTACTTACGACAGGACATAACCTTTTAATTGAATGGATTATCTTTTCAGTTAGAGTACTCTTAGATTCACTTCTGTTGACTTCAATTGATGTTTTCAGACGTTCATTTAGTGTGGTCCTTGTGAACTTCTTTCAGGTGCTTCTTGATTAAAACAATAACGTTAAGTTCCCATGTTGACGTTAAAAACTACCTTCTTAAGACAATTTCTATCTGGAACGAGTAAAACCAGCTTTGAATACATCCTTTATAATAATGCGTTTGAATATACCTCTTCATCATAAAAAGTTTCGAAGTTCGTTTTGATTTTTATCAAAGAAAATCACTTCTCAGCAAATATGAACAATGTGATAACGTAATCACAAAAACACTCTTCCCAATTCTGTCTTTGGAATCCGATAAAAATTCATAAATCGGAAAATTATCACGAAGGAAGTATTGTTTTGTTTTCTTTGCATTGTGCGTCTATAATATCTCTAGATATTTTCAGTTTAAAATTATTGTTTTTTACCCCTTATGTTTCGTTTATTTTGGAAATTTAATGAAGGCTTCAAATCATAAGAGAAATTATTCGACCTCTATAAGTTTGAAATTTCTCAAAACCGTGGTTTATATCTCCCTCAAAGTCACTATTTAATCATTGAACAAGTATTATATATCTCTAACAATGAGCTATGATAATGTAAGCAGTTAGTCAAAAAATAAGACAAATATTTGACTATTACTTTAGTTTATACAATTGATACCATTCATTATGAAGGTTTTAAATTATGTAAAAATATTTTAAATATGTATAAAGAAATTTTTACAATCATAGATTGATAAGGAAAGAGTAGTCAAGGCCTTTCATAAATTTTGAACTACTTCTTATGAGATTTTTTTTCCAAAAGCTCATTTTTCAGCAAGATAAATTTCTAATTTCAGTTACTCTTACCTCTGATAAAAAATGAAATAAGTAAAAAAAAAAAGGGGGGGGGGCCGATGAAAATAAAAGGCTTTGCCTCTCTTAGTGCGATTTTAAAAATCACCAAGTTGCAAAGTTTGATGGAGCTTGTGTTATGGTTGCCGTGTGTAACGGCCATGTTCAACAAAAATAAACGAGGGTTGTCACATCTGGTGAATTATAGCTAACAAAAATTTCTGCACCAAGTGTGGAGGCTAAAACACATTCTTACCGAAGGGACCAAATATTATTCCCATTGGTTCGTTCCTATAACACCCAATCTTAATTATGTTTCTTAGAAAAATTTGAAAATTCAACAGCTTTAACTTACGGGCAAATTCAATCCTCCGAGATTTAACTGCACTTAATATCGATTTAAAAATCATTTTGTGTTTCCGATCGATTAATATTATTGTTCTTCAAAGTACGAATTGCGTGGTGTGAAGTATGAAATAAGAGTGAGATGTCACATTACGAATTGTTTTCCAGTAATGAATAAAAAATGACACGAAATTAATTAAAACTGAATCAAACAGAAACATACTTGAATACGAATGTATTTAATTTAATCTTAAAACAGAGCTTTTTTTCTTCTTAAACCTCGTAACTACATACCAACTACCACTTAAAATATTTGAGTGCAAAAGATTAAATTTTTGATATATATTAATCACGTCTTTCAATATTTTATTTTTGTGTATGTTTTATGAAACCCTTTCTTATTTCTCCCTAATAAATTGGCAGAGTTTATTCATGTTCCTGATGCAAAAGAAAAAAATGTTTAAGTAAACAACGAGAAAAGCATTAATTTCAAAAAAGTATGAGTAGATTTAATGAAGTAAGAGGTGAAAAAAACATTGCGATTTCATATAAAAAACATTTAAATAGTCAAAATTATGATGCGTTTTTCTAAAACTGTTTTTTAAATTTAATTCATGTTAATAATTTTCGTAAATATTTATAAATGTTTTAGAAACAAAACTTTTTAAACAAAAAAAGTTGGCAAACAATGGTGAAAGGCTATTATTACCGAACAATGAACTTGTTACAGAAGCTGCATTAAATCAAATAATGCTTTTCTTATTCTTGTCAACAAAGAATAGTAACAGTAAAATGAAATGCCAAACAGTTAAACACCTTCATTTTGTTGTAGTAATTGCCAAAAGTACTTTATCTTCAGAAATGTGGATAATTCTAAAGAATTAAGAAATGGTTAAACTTAATAACATTCAAGCGATCCTAGAGTAAGTGAAATAATTTTCATTAATACGTCTTGGTTTAGATAACAAAAACATATACTTACAAAATTTAGAAAGATTTAATCGTATTTGTTTTATAAAATTAAATGTTGAATTAGTTAAATTAAAAACAATGGAAAATTTATTTATAAACTACTTACAATTTCTTAAGGTATGTGAAATATTATTAAAAGTCAATAATTGCTGAAAAAATTATTGAAAATGATTCTTTGCTATGCATTCATGCATTAACGCAAATAAGTGAAGATTAGATGAATGACAAAATTAGGATTTTCGTGTTCCATAGTATATTTACACCAATAATTTAATTTCTTTCGTAACTATTTAAGTAATTAATCTTTACCATAAGAAATATGTGTGTCTAAAGCATTCTCAAAGTCAAATTCAGTTCATTCTCGTAATTTAAGACCTTCGATTTATTGCGCAGTAAAGAATTTCAGTGATTTTATTATTCCAATGCAATTTTATTTTCTGGAATCGCTCTGTACTTTACACAACAAAACTATTTTTTTTCTCTTTTTTTGTTAACTCATTAAAACAAGTTCACTTGAAGCTTTCACGTCGTCTCTAAATTGTGTTCCTCTCTTAATCTCAAAGGAGAGATCTTGCTCTATTTCAGAGATCTTCAGTTCTTTTACTCCCTGTAGAAAGAGCTCTTTCGGAAGAGTTTTTCTCCTCTCTAGTTCCCCTGGAGTTGTTCGATCTATCATTCTTCTTGTATTTTTGTTGCGATAAGTACTGTATGGCAGCTGGTGGATGGGGGGGGGGTTTCGGCAACATTTGTTTGCTTCTAGTACGAGAATGGCCTTTCCGAGTGTGCGGTACATAGCCTTCCGTAACACTTTGTGTTATAGATGTTTATACACCTAGAAAGGTAGAGAGAAGGAAACGACTGTGAATAATTCATAACAGAAAAGAACAGCCTTCCGGCGGACCTTTGACTTGAGTGTTCCCGTTATTTTATATGAACTGATTCGAAAGAATGGGTCGTTCTTTCGATCCCCATCCCTAACTACAATGTGTGTTTTCAACCGACTGAGACAAATTCTTGTGCATTTTTCTCTTCAGATCTTGAATGCAACGCAGCCAACTTCAATGAAAAAACTTCTTTGAGAGTCAGGGGCTGAAATCTCTTATTTTCTGGATAATCCTCATATGTATATGGTGTGGTTAAGACTTTTAAGAAATTTATTTACAGAACCTTTGTATGGGATTCGTGTACGAAGAGCGGAAACCTAAAATTCAACAGTCTTTTGAATTAGGCTGACAAGTAATACCAGTTTCTACTCAGTTATTCAAGGTATAATTTTTTTACAAATAGTTGCGATGAAGTCAAATTTGAGACATAAATGAGCGATACTGGCAAATGTGATAGTGAAATTTATCAAATGAGGCAAAATACTTGAGGATTATTATAGCTTGTGTCTGCCTAAAGTATTTTTTGTGACTTTGGAAATTTGGAGATGGTAGAGAGGACATTACGGATGCGGAATCAAAAAATTCAAAGAAGATGATGAAACCACTCTTATAACTCCCGGTTAAGGACAATATTTGTTTTCTTTTTCTGCAGATGAATGATTCAGAAGGTGAAGTAAATCGGTTGTGGAATGGATATGTAAAAAAGATATGAAGGCGACTCAAGGTAACACTACGAAACAGCTGTGAAAATTAGTCATCAGGAGCTGGAGTGTCTATAAGATCACGTCAACTGATAAATAGCTTCATAAGGATCATATGTAGAACGATTGATAACAAAAAATATTTTCTGTTCTTTTTATTTTATTTTGAGGCGGCTTGCTTCAACAAAGAGGTAGAAAATAAACATATCTTAAACAAAAAGGAATCCCTTTTGGCCTACATGTGAAAGATACACAAAACAAGACCGATATGAGTTTTCTTCATATCCGCAGATTAGGAGTTATATTCGCGGCCGTCACTCAAAGTCAACCGATTTCCTCCTTTGTCGAGGAGTAGAAAACCCATTCCCCAGGGTGGAGAAAAACATGTCACACGAGAGCGCGTCAGCGAATGAAGCAAATGCATATTACTAATTATAAATGTTTATTTTTCCATGAAATTTTCTAAAAATTTATATATATATATATATATATATATATATATATATATATATATGAGCCGCTCAGAAGCCAATGCGGTTAAGTCCAAAACACAAAAATTGAGAAAATTAATGTTTTTTGATACATTAGTTTTTAAAATTCTTGGTTTATTAATTTAATTAGAAAAGTGTATAAAGTCTTTTTCGAGGTGTAAACTCTGCAAAAAAACAAGATATGTACAGGATGCGTAAATAAAAATGTAAGTATTTATTGAAATAATGACAGCATCTTAAAAATTTTAGGACTTATACCTTTTGGCAGCTGAAAAAGATAAGAAATTCTAATTAGAAGTAACGGTTACAGTTACTATAAATTTCTTGTTTTTCAGTGTTACCAACAAATATCGAAAGAAGAAGAATTTAATTTTTATTTCAAAGTTTATGTAAAAAAATATTGATAAAAGGTGGACTTATTCACAATGGCTTCTGAAATTATTATACAATATATTCAGAATCTATTAAAAAAAGGTCTGTCTAACCTAGAAAAAAGTAACCAACGAGTAAATCCTTTAATAACTAAGAAGATTATTATTTATTTCTTTAAAATTTCCAAAAATCAGAAAATATCAAAAAATGGACTTAACCGCATTGGCTTCTGAGCGGCTCATATCATTCTTATA
>BMAW01013352.1:571540-589135 GCA_019974015.1 Nephila pilipes
ATCTACACGTTTAAAATTAATACTAAGTACACGTTAGATGAACTTTTTTGATTGTCAATAAAAAATAGGGCCCTCATCAAAATAAAGACCATGCTTCAGTCGTGAGACGAGGTTCTTGATGCAATTAGAAATAAATATTTAGGACCTGCTGGATCTGTTCTTGGAAGCTCGTTCTCAATTACTTTCATATTCCAATATCACCCCATCCCTCTATAAGCCATAAAAAATTTATCTTTTCAAAACATTTAACCGTTTACAATTAATATAAGCACATGTAAGGTAAAACTTTTTTTAATGTCGGTTAAGGAGATGGTAACTGTCAGTGAAAGAGATGGGGCCCTGTCAAGATAAAGACCATGTTACAGTCGTGAGACAAGGTTCTTGATGCATTTAGAAATAAATGTTTAGGACCTGTTGGTTTGATTCTTGGAGGTTCTTTCTCTTTTACTTTCATTTTCAAATAAATCATCTACACACAAAAAGGACATAAAAAATTTCTAATTTCCAAAACACACATTTAAAATTAACATAAGTACACGCTAAAAGAATTTTTTTTACTGTCTGTAAATGAGATAGAGCCCCCGTCAAGATAAAGACCATGCTACAGTCAAGAGACCAGGTTCTTGATGCATTTAGAAATAAATGTTGAGAACCTGTTGGTTTGGATCTTGTTATCTCTTTTATTTCATATTCAAATAAATCATTCCCCCCACCACGCAAAAAAAAAAAAAAAAAAAAAGACATACAAAATTTCTTTTTTAAAACATTTATACGTTTTAAATTAATATTAAGGATGTGTCAGATAAACTTTTTTTTATATTGCCAGTATAGGAGATAGGGCTTGTGTCAAGATAAAGACCATGTTTCAGTTGTGAGATGAAGTTCTTGATGCATTTAGAAATAAATATGCAGGACCTGCTGGTTCAATTCTTAGAGGCTCTTTCACAGTTACTTTCATATTCAAAATCATCCCACACTAACAGAGGGCATAAAATTTTTTTTCAATATATTTACACATTTAAAATTAATATATTAAATAAATGTGGGTTAAATTTATTTTATTACTGTTAGTAAATGATATAGGGTGCTTGTAAAGATAAAGACATTGCTACAGTTGTAAAACAAGGTTATTTATAAATTTAGAAATAAAAGTTTAGGACCAGCTGGATCGAATCTTGGTAGCTCAATATCTTTTACATTCATATTCAAATAAATCCCCCACCCTCATAAATACATAAAAAAAAAATTTCGAACATTTATTTGTTTAAACTTATTATTAAGTATATGTTAGGTAAACTTTCTCTTTTTGTCAGTAAAGCAGATAAGGCCCCTTTCAAGACAAAGACCATACTACTGTCGTGAGACGAGGTTCTTATTGCATTTAGAAATAAAAGTTTAGGACCTGCTGGATCGAATCTTGGAAGCTCAATGTCTTTTACATTCATATTCAAATAAATCTCCGGTCCAATCCAAAAATATTAAAATTACTTTTTTTAGAATATTTACTCACTTAAAATTAATATTGCGAACATTTTGGATACAAATATTTTTTTTATATTATCGGTAAATTAGTTACGACTTATGACAAAATAAAGACCATGCTTTTGTCGTTAGACGAGGTTCTTGATGCATTTTGAAATAAATGTTTAGGATCTTTTGGTTCGATTTTTGGAAGCTCTTTCTCAGTTACTTTCATATTCAAATCAATCACCCACCCCAACATAAGATATAAAAAATTTCTTTTTTTAAAAACATTTAACCGTTTACAATTAATACAAGTGCACGTAAGATAATTTTTTTTTACTGTCAGTGAAGGATATAGGGCCCCCGTGAAGATAAAGACTATGCTAGAGTCGTGAGACGAGGTTCTTGATGCATTTAAAAATAAATATTTATGACCTGCTGTGTCTATTCTTGGAGGTTCTTTCTCTTTTACTTTCATTTTCCAATAAATCATTTACACTCAAAAAGGACATGAAAAATTTCTATTTTCCAAAACACACATCTAAAATTAACATTAGTACAAGTTAAAAGAATTTTTTTTACTGTCTGTAAATGAGATAGAGCCCCCGTCAAGATGAAGACCATGCTGCAGTCGTGAGACGAGGTTCTTGATGCATTTAGAAATAAATGTTTATGACCTGCTGTGTCTATTCTTGGAGGTTCTTTCTCTTTTACTTTCATTTTCAAATAAATCATTTACACTCAAAAAGGACATAAAAAATTTCTTTTTTCCAAAACACACATTTAAAATTAACATAAGTACACGTTAAAAGAATTTTTTTTTACTATCAGTAAATGAGATAGAGCTCCCGTCAAGATAAAGACCATGTTACAGTCGTAAGACGAGGTTCTTGATGCATTTAGAAATAAATGTTTAGGACCTCCTGGATCTATTCTTGGAGGTTCTTTCTCTTTTACTTTCATTTTCAAATAAATTATCTACACTCATAAAGGACATGAAAAATTTCTATTTTCTACCGCACACGTTTAAAATTAATATAAGTACATGTTAGATAAACTTTTTTTTTATTGTCTGTAAAGGAGATAGGGCCCTGTGAAGATAAAGGCCATGCTACAGTCGTGAGACGAGGTTCTTGATGCATTTAGAAATAAATTCGCACGACAAGAAGTATCGATTCTTGGAGGTTTTTTTTTTAATATTGAAATGAATCAAAACGACACAACCCATATAAGAAAGAGATCCTAAATTTTAATTTATGAAATAAATGATGTTTAGCTTCAATAATACTATGTCCTTTGATTTATTTCGTTTTTAATTGAAATATTTTGAGTAAAATGTGTGTATAATCCACTAATTTTTCTATGTATATTAGAATATAAAAAAGAAAAATTAGTTAATTAAAATTATTTTTCAACAAATTACTCTTCTGATGAAAATAAAATTAACTTTGATGGTTCTGATGGATACAAACGCTATTGTCATGATTTGAGTAAGTAAATAAATTCTAGTCTACAATGGTGTGAGGAGGCTTTTATTATAATTGATTGGGCAATTGGCATTGAATTGCGTGACGCATGGATTCTACTCAACATCGATTTATGATTTATGATTTATGTTCATTTGCCATCGTTTAGTCCTTTATTAGGCTTTTGTAACTGGATATTTCAGCAGTAAATTGCTTTTTGCAATACATTTAAATCCATCCAGGAATAGTTTAAAAATAAAAACGCATGTTTTGCTACGACTGAGTTGAAGTGTATATTTGAAGCCAGTGGAAAGCCTTTGAGCTATATTATGTCTCGGATAAAAAAAATTGAATCTTAAATATAATAAGTTTATTACAATATCATAATTGTATTTGTTTAATTTATGTTTGGAACCTTTATTTATTTCGTAATCTTCTAAATTAAAATGATCTTATAGTTTCTTAACGGATTGTAAATCCTCATCCAGTTATTTTATTCTCTTTCAGTGCCAAAGTGGTTTCATCTACAACGAAGGCTTATGATGAAAAAGATTAATGGAAAGTGACTCGGATTATTTGTACCAAAGTCTTTTACTTCAGCTCATTCAATTTGAGCAAGGGAAAACTTTCGTTATTCATCAAATACTATAGAAAAACAGTTGTTCACAAAAATGGCCAAAAAATAATAAATAAAAGATAAACATATAACTTTATTTGGGATCGATGATGCTGTTGAGCCTCCTTTTAGATGAAAACGACATAGATGTCACAAGAAAAAGGAAATGACATCCATAAATGGATGAATCCTATCCCATCTGTGGATCTTCCCTTTTACCATGACATAATCAAGAATTAGTAACAGGAAATTGGAGATATCGCCATATCCCTGAGTGAAGAAGCGGAAGACATTTAAAATATTCCATTATTTGTTACTTGAAAATGCTGCAGAAATTTATTACCATAAATACATTAGTATATAATAAAGTGGTATGTCTGTAATATAATGCTAAGAAAAGGATTCCATTTTGTTTGTTATAATGATATAAATAAAGTATTTCTGCTTAATACTTGTATATTTTTCAAATGTGTATAATAATATTACTCTGTTTTCGCCAAATTAGTTGTCTTTGTAATGTTATGCTAGAAAATTATCAGATAGAGAGATCGGACATATTTACGTGCTAGATATAAAAGGACGTTTTATGATTGTTTATTAACATTGTACTTAGAATCAATACGAGGGCTATTTGCTACGGACCTCGTCATTTTTAACTTGGGTCAATTGACTACACCTGAGCTGGTACCCCCCTATTTACATCATGCCGACGGTAAGACATAGTGTGTCAACAAATTTAATGTGTATTTTCCCCGTGTGCACATATATCCTTAATGACATCATAATTCGACGGAATCAATGCGGCAAAGACAGAGCGGATTAGTGGATTTACTGCGGCCAAGACAGAATGATTAGCGATTTTCAATTACATATTATATTGGTACGAAAAGAAATTTAAGGTGATATTCTTGGAGTTCATAACGGACTTGGATCCATTTTACAAGAGTTTATTCTTGATTCGAATCCAGTTTTATTGTTATTATGTAGAATTTTCAGACATAATTTTTGGTTTGGGACTTGACTTGGTTATTCCTCCCTATTCGTAATACTAGTGGATTGTTGAATCCTTATAAGGAAAGAAATAAATCCAGTTAAAATTTTTTAGGCTAACTACGGCGTGACTCCCTTAACAGGCGGCAATCAGTGATTAAAACGCAGTTTAAGCGAGTTACAGTATTAGTATAAACTGAGCGAAAAATTAAATAGACGTTTTCATTATTAGGTGTTCTTCGCTGTCTTTGTCCTTAAGTGATCATTCTTTTATCAGAATCTAAATTATGCCTCCAAACTGATGGAGTTTTATCCTCATATTTTAATACCATCCACGAAACGTACAAATTAAACTCTTAAATTGATTGAGCTCTCATCGAGTGACAATTGAAATTGAGTGACAATTTCTGCTTGTCTTCCCCCTTTTCGAATACGGTCAATAACATCGTGTTATTCTCATTATTTTTGAATATTTTGGTTTATTAATTTTATTAAAGTCGCACTAGAATCAACGCGAAAACCAATGGTGACGGACCTTTTAATTTTGAATCTCGGTCAAATGAGGATGAAGACACCTGAATTGGCCTCTCCACTTCACGCCAAAGGGAGGACTTTGAGCCTCGATAGATTTAACATGCATCAGCCCTGCCTACTCAGAGGGACTTTAATGGTATCAAGGCTCGTTTCTACGACTCGATGAAAACCGCCGGCAGCGAGTCCGTGACTGTGACCACTAGACTACAGCTTTCAAAACTATTTCCGAATGAGAAACCCATTATACCTTTTTTTCCCTTTATATAAACTGAAGATGGCGGTAATCTGACTTATATTATATGTAAATACGCTGTAGTTTTAATGGTTTAAATATGCTTACGAGTTTGACCTTTAGAGAATGTTTAAAGTCTAATGAGTGCCGCCTTCATGTCGAAGCTATTTTCATGGCCAACAATAAAATTCGACAATAAGTAATAAAAATCTATGTTACTATTTTTAATAAAAGGTAATGTGCGCCTTTGTACTAGAAATAAATTCATGAATATTCCCTAAGATACTTATGTAGAAGATGAATTAATATATACATACATAATAGTGTTGTGTGTGTAAATAATATAATTCGGCAAAGTAACAAAGATATAATTTGTAATTTAATTAATAAAAAGTAACGATTGAGTTTTCACTCCAAGAAAACAATCCATGCATAACAGTACTCGTGTTTTACAGTTATAGAACGATTTTGAAAATAGTTACGGTAGATTATTTAATTAACTTGAGTGCTAGTTATTAATTTAGGCAGCTATATCTTTTAATCAGTTCTTTTGTTACAATGCGTATTCCTAGACTAAAATTTCTTGAAGATTGTTTTCATTTATGATATCTGACCATAATGAATCATAAATGAATTATATTTTATATACACGAATAAAAAATTTAATTATGAATTGGAAATCTTAAGTTTGATGTACGTAACATAAAACCCATGATATCAAAGAAATTGAAAAAAAAAATTCCATTAGATTATTTTTAATTCTCTTTGAACTGTTTTAAATGTATCGGATATAATCGTGTTGTTCGATGAATATCGAGTTATCAACTTATTGTAGTTGAAACACTTTTCATTGTTTTCGATACTAATAAATTATGTCGTATTAATTTGTTTTATACGTAAAATTTCTGAAACATGAAAATCCGTTATAGCTGAGTGGTCTGGGTCACTCCTAACCAAATCCACTAATCGTGTAGTTAAACTGGTGCACCAAAAATCCGTCGCAGCTGAAAGTCCTCACTTATATAAGGCATGGGCTGGAAGCTAATAGAATAAAGTGTCAGCTCTTGTGTCGTTCTCGATTTTTAAACGTGACTCAAAATTACAATACATTAAATCATTAGATCTCGTATTGTTTTAAAGCGCGAGGTTAATAGAAAGCGAATCACTTTCCAAATAAAAAAATACACTTAACCTAATATTTCTAAATTTTTTTTTATATAGACATCTTAAGATCTATTCTGTGGAGAGTAGAAGGACCAATGACGCAGTTATGAAGTGCATGTGTTCTCAGCCAAATATAGCTATTCTTAGTCTACTAATAAGTCTCGATATTCACTTATCTATTGTGTGTTCAATACAACCTGATTTAATTATCTACTTGATATTTTGGAGTAGGCACTAGGTACATCCTGGAACCACATGCTACGTTACGAAGTAAATAGGTGGGAAAATATTCATCCTGAATTCGGGCTCTATACTGCACCTAAAAGAGCACATACATCAAGAGAGATGGCCATGATAGCCCAAGATAGTAACATCTCAAGTGCATCAGGTCCTAAATCCCTCTGTGTTTCGCAGAAACCATGACCAAGACCCAAACAAGTGGCTTAAGGAGTATCACCAAGTAGTGAATTACAATAAATGGGAAGAAAGGTTTTGTGCCAGAAAACGTGTACTTTTTCTAGACGGAACGCCATGGGAACGGTTCGAAAACAAGGAAGAACTTCTAATATCATGGGGACCAATTCACGCACAAGTCGGAACTCACCAAAACATTTAGTAATAGTAGGCGATCAAAGAAGAGGATACGAAGAAGAGGTTAAATGTCGGGCACAAAAGCTTGAAGAAAGCACGCAATCCTATATTCAAATCATGCTGAGACTTTTTTAGAAAATGAATCTTCAAATGCCAGAGGATAAAAAGGTGTCCCACCTCATGAAGGTTATTGCGGGGGACTATTATCAAGCTCTCCTGACTAAAGAACTCACAACGATGAAATAATTTGTAAAATGGTGTCAGTACATAGAAGAAATGAAAGAGAGACGAGTTACCCAAAAGAGTTCGTCCACGACCCAGGTAACAAACCACTTTATTCAACAGTTGTGAAAAAACAGAGACCAATGATTATGTCTGAGCCCCGGAAACTTAGCCCTGGAGAACCGCAGACAACAAACCTGTTTGTTCTTATTGTAGTTGATCGGGACATGCTGTCCTTTACTGCAGAGAGCGCACGGTCATCTTTGAAGCATACAGATCCAACACACGAAATTCCGCCGAACTAAGATTCAATGTGAAGGGATCCAGCCGAATAGCCACCAGAGGTATCTCACCAAAGCCATCTCGATGACGATCCCCGACACGCCGTTTCAGAGTGAAGTTACCATACCGATGTTCCAGCTCATCGCCTTGACGATGCTTTGAGAAAAACTAGGGACTTGTCGAAGAACAAAATCCTACATTCGCGGCGATGTATGGAAATAATCTCTAAGTTATTGGCGAAAATCATCCAGTCAGTGCTCTAGTGGACTTCGGGGCATCTTCTTCTGTCAATTCGAAACCATACAGACACCATCTTTGAAAAGTTATGTTCTCGTCCAAAGAAAAACGCCTTCTTGAAGCTGCCGACAGAAACTATATCTAGCCGTTAGGAAAATACATAATTCGTCTGGAAATTAATGATCGGATCCAACTTTTTGAATTTGTGGTATTTCCAAATTGTAGTCACTACATCATCCTTGTTTGATATTTTCAGGTGGTGTCACAAGACGCGATAGACTGCGGGAGATCTGAGATGATGTTGGAAGACATTGTAAATGAAACTGCAGATCCTCAAACTTGGACCTTAAAAGCTGTAGATGATTCAAATATACCTGCTCATTCCGTAGCTAAAATTCCTGTTGCAATTTTCAGTCAAGATCAACATATCAACGTGATAGTAAAAGAAAATAAAATGTCATCCCTAAAAAAGAAATTATGATACCAGCTAGCATAATAACATTGTGTAATGGGTGAATTATGGGTTTCTAATGGTCAAACCACTGTTCAAATTATTCCCAAGAATATGTTCATAAGCAATGCATTATGGCAATGCAATATGTTCATAGGCAATCATTAGACGAGTACAATTACTCGTAATCTCGCCTTATCTTATCAGGCAAAACAAAGTGATCAGCAAGTCGATTTCGAAAGAATGTTAGCTCAAAATCTCACGTTGGAGTAAAAAGAGAGGCTTCTTGGAATTCACACGAAATTTTTCAGAATTTTTGATAAATATAAAAATTCCAAATCTGTGAACGGAAAGGTTAAACACCGTATAAATACTGGTAACCATGGAACTATGAGCCAAAAATCATATAGAGTGCTATCAATTGAGAGTCTTCTTCTATAGAAGAAGTCGAAAAGATGCTAGACAAGAGCATAATTCAGCCACCTGAAAGCCTTTGGTCGGGTTCAGTTGTCTTAATTAATAAGAAAGATGGATGTTGGTGCTTCAGCGTAGATTACCGTAGCCTCAATGAGATCACTAAATAAATCTGTCAAATAAATCTGTCATATAGGTTCTGTCATTTTTTGAGTCAATTAAATTGTGTCTCAAATCATTGTCTTTGCTTTCCAGGAATTCTAACACTAAATCAAAGAGCGCATAAAATCGTATTTATCGTATTTTTAGAGCATATTTTAAGCCCCCACCTATATTTATATTTTTCTCAGGACGTAAAAATCGCTACTATTTTATTTATTATTTATTTAAATTTCCATGATAATAAAAATGGTTCACAATTTTATTATTTTATGTTAAACCTTACGCAGACCCCATGAAGTTGATCAGGGACCCCAAAATTAATTTTAATTTTCTATGGACCCCTGAATGATATCAGGGACGACTTTGGGAAACATTGGTGTAAAGAGTGCTACGTTTTTCTCGACCATAGACCTCAGAACCAGATATTGGTAATTTGAGGTAGATGATGTTGACCGTGAAAGACAGCATTTATTACCCCTAATGGTTTGTACGAGTTTAAATTTATATCTTTTGGTCTATGTAATGACCCCACAAAATTTGAAAGAATGATGGACTATCTACTTTATCACATAAAATGGACGATGTGTCTCTGTTACGTAGACGGCATCATGGTGTTTTCCGATACCTTTGATGATACCGAAATGTTTGAAAGGTTAAGTATAGTTCTGAGTTGTGCATTCAAGAAGCTGGGCGGCTGGTTCTCAATGAGAAGAAATGCATCTTGGCTATCCGAGATAATTCAAAATTTTGGGTTATTTTGTTTCAGAAGATGGTGTTCGGTCTGTGACCCGGACAAGATAAAAGTTATCAACTGTTTTCCGACCCCACAGAATTTACTTGAATTCAGAAGTTTTTTGGGACTGTTCTTATTACCACCGTTTTGTTAAAGATTTTTGCTATCAGGCTCAAGCACTTCAAGAGTTGTTGAAAGGGAATTCAAAATTTTGTTGGTGTTAAAATCAAGACACTGCCTTTCACACGTTGAAGAAAGCACTAATTTCCGACCCTATTTTAGCAATGTTTTATGAGGAGGCTCCCACGTCACTACACACAGATGCTTGTAGTTACGGAATCGGCGCAATTCTTTTACAATTACAAGGTAGACATGAGAAAATGATTGCATATGCCTTACAGACACTTACAAAAGCAGAGAGGAATTATTCCACAACTGAAAGGGAATGTTTTGATTTCGATGGACATTGCATAAATTCCGTCTGTATGTTTTCAAGAAGTAATTCAATGTTGTGACAAACCATCATTCTCTGTTCTGGCTAATTAGACATAAAGACCATTCGGGAAGATTAGCAAAATGGGCTTTGTGCCTTCAAGAATGTGATATGTCCATTTCTTTAAGAGAGGTAAGAAGCATAAAGACACTGACAGCCTTTCTCAAAATCAGTTGGAAGATAATAATGACTCCTCTTAAGAAGTGAACGTCCTTGACTCATTCTCAGACTTAGCGATGGAACAGAGGAAGGATTAAGAACTCGAAAAAATTATCTCTTCAACAGAAAAATCTGAACCAGTAAGAACAACTTATGAATTAATTGTTGGGGTGTTTCGCAAAACGAACTTTGATCCAGATGGAAAGATGTGGCTATTGGTCATTCTGAGACATCTAAGCAAAGATATACTCCAATATTTTCATGACGCTCTTACAGCAGGCCACATAGGATTTGTCAGAACGTATGACAGAGTGAGGAAACGATTCTATAGGCCGGTCTATATTGCACTTTACTTCGATATCGTGCACATTGCCATCTATGCTGACGAAAAAAAACCGTTCCACTTCAGCCATCCGGTCACCTAATACCTATGCCTCCTGCAATCATACCATTCCATCGGATCGGGATAGACTTGCTTGGACGATTTACAAAGTCACTGAGAGTTAATAAATGGATCATTGTCTGTACTGAATACTTAACCTGTTATGCAGTGACGAAGGCGTTTCTACTGAAGAAGTCCCAGAAGTAGTCAAGTTTCTCCTTAAGATCATCATATTAAGACATGGAGCTCCAAGAGCAATAATTACAAACTGAGGGCAAGTGTTTCAATCGAAAATAGTGGCGGAACTTAATCACCTCTGCAGTGTTACCCATCGAATGATGACTGCATACCAACCCCAAATCAATGAACTGACAGAGCTCAAAAGCCAGGAAGCGCAAAAGCACCGATGGCGAGGAGGTAAAGCGCTTGTCTATAGAACGAGAGTTCTCGCGTTCAAAACCCATTATGTAACATAAAAAATTCACGCAATGTTTTGCTTAATTGCTCTATGTTATTTTCTAAGAACTTCAAGAATATTTTTTATGATTCCTGAGCAGTGTTCTGAAATATTCTCATGTAATATATAAACGCATGTGTTCTCAGCCAAGTGTAGCTGTTCTTGTCTACTAAGAAATATCACTATTCACTTATCTATTGTGTGTTCGATTCAACAAGCTCGAATATCCGTGGGACAATATTAATGAAAATTTTTATTTGGACAATTTTAGGATATTGTAGTATTTGTTCCGCTAGATTCCACAAGCATTCAATAAGGTTAAACAATTTTTATCGTTTTTTTTTTAAATATTGATTATAATTCTCTTATTTACTTCAAGTAAATCTATAAATTTTTAAAAGTTAAGACATTTATTTTATTATTACCATATTTTTACCACTGCAAAGCTAAACTAATAAATCCTCAAAGAAAGCTATTCATGTAGTCTTTTTAGAATATAGTTATGGCATTGTATATTAGAACTATATATGTTTAGTAGGAGATTTAGTCAAATGTTTATGATGTTTTAATCAATATTTATGTGTATTCGAGAATTTCATTAATTAACAGCAGTTCTTTTGTATGAGATTTCACAAAACACGCAGGTAAGCATTGAAAAAGATTAAGAAAAAAATGAAATTTATAATTAGATAATTTTGAAGGTCTTATTTATTAACGTCGCCCTTAGAAGCAACTCGAGGGCTATCGGCTATGGGCCTCGTAATTGTTAACCTAGGTCAAGTGACGAGGGCGATCCTCAGCTAACGCCTCCCTTTCCCAATTTCCCCACCAAGCAATTGAAAGGATTCAAAGTTTTGGTAGATGCATCAGTTTTACTACGCAGAGCCTTTAGTGGCATCAGGACTCTAACCCATGACTCACCGGAAACAAAGACCGTCGCGAACTCACGAATTTGACCACTCAGCTACCATAGTCTGAAAAAAAGGACCAAATTCATTACGTCTCGTAATTTTGATCCTCAGTCATATGACGAGCAGTCTACATTAAAAGAGAGAGAAGAATCAGAAGTAGAAGTCAAGAGTCTCTCCATAAATTCCTTTTGATTTCGTGGGAAATATAAGCATTTTGAAAGTAATATAAACCTAAAATCTTCTAAGTTCGTACATTTTATGGAAATTGAGAAATAGCGACACACAGGTCAAATTGTAAAACTCCCAGCCTGACTATGATTAAAAGGATGAAGTTTGCTAGCTTAAGTTTTTTACATATTTAAAATAAACCTAATTTAAATAAATAAGTCGATAAATAAAATAATGAACCCGGGCAAAAGGCAATACTGGAGTTGATCATATTACCAAGTTCATAACTTCGTTTTAAAGGTCGAATGATAGGTTGATCGGTTTATGAACGTCACACTAGGTGCAACACGAGGGTTATTGGCGACGTACTTCGTACTTTTGAACCTCGGTCACATGGCGAGGAAGACAACTGAGTTGGCACCTCCCCCTCCAAGTTTCTAAATTATGCCAAGGAGAAGACATTAGGCCTCAATGGATTTAACGTGAATGCGGGTACAAGGCGGGTTTTTTGAGGCATCAAAGCTCGAACCCACAATTCGACGAAATCCACTAGCCGTGAGTCTTCGACCATGGCACTTTGACGGGACTGAAAACACTGGCGATCCTTTTCTATTTTAAAAGCTCCTTATTTTTAAACATTTGTTTCCCTTTTTCTTACGTCTTGATCATAATTACAAGTCATAGCACAGGTTAACCAAATTTGGTTCTTGCACCATAAATCCTAACTTTTATTTCACTTCAGCTCAGCCAATTTTAGGAAAAGATTCAGGACTGAATAATCGTCACTCAAGAGTTGTCTTGCATACGGTCAGATTGGGGATCGATTGTCATATTTACGTCTTACTTAGAAGAAACCCGTGGCCTATTGGTGACGGACTTCATAAATTTAAATACAGATCAAGTGACGAGGACATCATCTGTAGAAGGCACCTCAATCTTCCCCACTTTATCAACGGGAGGAATAGAGGTCACGACAATTTTAACGTACTTCTGCCGCTCTATATTGCGTATCTTAAGTGGTTGTGATTTATTGGTTGCTTACAAACGAGTGCAAAAACTTAAAAGTAATTTGGAGGCTATTGTCGACGTACTCCTAATATGATCGGTCGAAGGACGAAGTCGATACTAGATTAGAACCTCGCTCTCCAAACCTTTACACTCCACCTACTTCAGGTCTTAGGAACCTCGATGGTTTCAACGTAAATCAGATCCTCTAGACCTTAGAGGAATTAAGACCCACGACACCGGTTACGAGCCCATGAACGTGAAGAATTGGCTACTTAAGCCATGGTCCTAAGGGGCGTCAGGTATAGTCAAGTTCAGATTAAATGGATGATGTCAGAATCGTTATTTTAAATTTCCCACCATCCCCCGCAAAGTTTCGTAATGTGATTAATTCAATGTGCCTCAGCACACAATGATGAGTTATTGAAACTTAAATCGAATCTACAAGACGCGCAGTTTGTTGTTATAACGCTTATACTAATGTGACTCACCCAAGCTAAAAAAGAATTCTGTTTAGGTAAAATTCCCTTTTTAATTTATGCAATGCAAGTTTTCTTCATGAAAAGAGATTCCATTTAAAGCGAAAAACTGAAGAGTCGATTTAGTTTATAAATGAATAGCAGGAATTCAACTTTGTGAACTCAGATATTACCGTGAGATAAATGAATTCACGTAGTATTTTAAAATGTATGAAAATGATTCGAATTATTTTAAAGATGGACCAAATAGTTAAGAACACATACCTATATCTTTCTTTAGTACCATACTTCGATTCTTCTGACTAAGTGTCTTGCCTCAGAATTATTCATGTAATGAAGCTATATAATAAGATTTTGATTTATGTAGTTTGGGTTATATTAACGTAGCAAATGAAGCATAGACATCGGCGGAATGAAGCGAAGCATTAAAGCGGCGACTGACATCGTAGTTTTGAAACTCGGTCAAGTGACGAGAACGACACCTGAGCTGGCATCTCCCACTCTTAACTTCTACACCACAGCAACGGGAGAACTTTGATCTCCGATAGATTTAACGTGCACCAGCCCCGGTTACACGGCGAGACTTTAGTGGTATCAACCCGCGATTCGACGAAAACCGCAATAGCGATTCCGTGTCCACTTGAATAATTGAAACTGAAGGGATATTCTTGTGGCCGCGGTAACTTAGAGGATAAGGCAGCGGATTCGTGGCCGGTGGTTTTCCACGAGTCGTAGGTTCGAGCCTGATGTCACTAAAAACCCGCTGTGTAGCAGGGGCTGATTCACGTTAAATCTGTTGGGGCCCAAAGTCCTCCCGTTGGCGTGGGGTGCCAGCCCTAGTATCGTCCTCGTCACTTGTCTGAGGTTCAAAATTACGAGGTCCGTCACTAGTAGCCCTTATTGCTTCTAGTGCGACGCTAATTAAGCCAAACATACAAACAAAGGTCATTCTTTACAGAAATAATATAGAAACATTATATAGAAATACGGGTTAACGGGTTATTTAAGTCTTATATGTCAGCTTTAGATGTTAATGGGATGTATAATTCCCTAAAGGATTTCTTGATTTTTATATATATTACTAAACATTGCTTATACTATGTTATATACCTTTAATTCTATGAGTAACTTGCATACTTATAATTACTTCGCAGTTAAATGTTTCAAAATATAATTTGAAATAAATGTTTCTAAATTTTTTAATGACTTTCACACATTTAGAAAAAAAAATGAAATGCTACTATTAATAATAATCTTTAACTCTCATAAAACAATCAATGAGTGCTATTGATCTTACTTACATTAATTATTAAGAATAACAGTTCCTGTAGGGATCATATAGCCTTTGTTGCTATATATCCTAGGGCCGCGGTAACCTAGTGGTCAAGGTCGTAGATTAGCGGCCGGCGGTTTTCGTTCAGTCTCAGGTTCGATCCTTGGCCACCAAAGATCCACCGTGTAGCCGGGGCTGATGCACATTAAATCTGTTCGGGGCCCAAAGTCCTCCCATTGGCGAGGTGTGGATGTTAGGAGAGGGAGGGTGCCAGCTTAGGTGTCGTCCTCGTCACTTGACCGGGTTTAAAATTACGAGGTCCGTCGCCAATAGCCCTCGTGGTGCTTCTAGTGCGACGTTAATAAAAACTAAACTAAACTAAACTGCTATATATCCCTCAAAAACTACTCAATCAATCAACAATTCCCGTGGAACCATTCAGTTAAGAGTTAAAGTGAATTAAAATAATTTTTTAAACCTTAACTCCATATTCCATAAACAGACCTTTCTGAGTCATTCTGTAAACTGTTCTTACTCTTTCTAAGTATCGACCATTCATATGAAAGCGAAGAATACGCTCATCGAAACAATTCTTGTTCAATATGCAAACTTGAAACAGGCATTTTTGAGAAAAGAAATCTACAAAAAGTCCAACAACGCCAACATTAAATATTGCTCCGCTAATAGAAACTTCGAAGAACGATTTGCTGGATTATTCAAGACATCATTCAGCAGTGAAATATTCTCAGAAAACTCTAGGAAGTTCTATCAAAGATTCTAAAAAAAGTATTCAGCGTATAATATAGGTAATATTCAAAGATTAGTTCTATAAGATGACACTATAACTACGCAGTCAAAAATAGATACCTATACTGAAATAACTCATAATAATAGCATCACTCTATCTATTTCTCTTATAATAGGTGTAATTTTTAATGAGTATTTGTTTCGTTACTGCTTTCAGTCGCGTCTAAAGAATCGGAAGGAATGAAAAAATCATATGGAACGTTTAAAGATAGCACACCTTTGAAAAAGGCCTTAATTTCAGACATTGAAGATGACCCTGATTCTCCTGGTCCTCTGGAATTAATGCCCGAAATTCATCTAACGAAAGATGCTATTTCAGAAGACAAGATTGAAATGGGTAAAAAAGCATCGATTGATGAAGCTGGAGGTGATGAAAGAGAAGAGTCACTTAGCATGCAACATGATTGTCTTAGTTATGATGAACCTCCACATCTGTCGCCTCAATGTTCTCTAGAAAATTCCCTTCTACAACAAACTCCTACATATTCACAGAATCGTCCTGAAAATATTTACGAAGATACCGCAGAAGGTGCACGCAGTAATTGTGGCGACTTCGTTTCCTCAAGAGACTATGATTGCTCGAAAGATTATGTTGAAACGTCACATCTACTGTCGCAGTTAAGTGTGAAGCATTTGCCATCGCAATTACAACCAAGTCCAGCAAGTTATTCTACTCCAC
Source organism: Nephila pilipes (assembly GCA_019974015.1). NCBI lineage: Eukaryota > Metazoa > Arthropoda > Arachnida > Araneae > Nephilidae > Nephila > Nephila pilipes. The sequence goes on from BMAW01013352.1 coordinate 587,912, forward strand.
TATATCGTTTTAAAAGTGTTTCAGAAGGTATTGATGAAAAAGACGGTGAAACCGACAATGCGTCCGAATATAATTTCAACAAGCATGGTACAGTTGAAGAATCCCATGATTTTTATGGAAGGATAACTCATAATCGTCCAGAAAAAGGAACTGCAGTATCACGTGTTTTGAAACCGATCGAGGCGTTTGAATGTTTAAAGGCAGAGAAACGGACTAAAGCTGGAGAATCAGAAAAGGCTTTAGATGAAAAGTTATCCTTCACGGCATCTAAAAGATCCTCGTCACCTCACCAAATATCCAAAGATGAATTCCCGAATGCTTCCGAAAAACTAATAGATAATTTTATAGTCGATACTTGGCTTCATACGGAGAAAGGTTATGTTAAAAGAATTTCCCACGATTCACCTAAAAAATCCTCTCCGTCTACTAAAACATCCAAAGATATTTCACCGAGTTACTCCATGAAAACATCTACTGCGGAAACCTCAAAGTCCAATTTTGATCTTAATCTTGAAATGAAGGACTCTCAAGAGAAATCGGAAAACGTGTATGCTAAACCGTTAGCACGTGCGATCTTTAAAGAATCCTGTTCATCGCTCAAAAGTTCCGAAAGTTATTTTTCAAGTAGTTCAATAATTTCGGAAGGGGTACCACATTTGCAATCGCCACAGAGCTTTAAACTTTCAGCTGAAAAGATATATCCTCAAACTGCGAGAGAAAAGGAAGATCACCATCCAGATTTTGTAATCCCGGATCAATCATCCCTGTCTTTCAAAACGCCTTCAACTTCATTTACTTCCATAAATTCGGGAGCGGTCCAACAGTCAAAGTTGTCTTGGAATTCTACTATTCCAGCCGAAAGGAGACCTCCTAAAACTGATTTGGAAAAAGTTTATGATAAATCTCCGACATTTACAACACCCTATCAAACTTCCCCGTCTTCTCAAACTCTTACAAATTATTCTGCCAAAAACATTGTGAATCGGAGCACATCCTTCATACAATGGTCTGGAGTATCAAATAATTTACCTGAGAGGAAAATTCCTCAAGCCGAACGGGGATTTGAAAGTTGTAATAAATATCTAACATTTTCGATTCCTAAACGGTCCCCCCAGTCATCCAAAACGTATACAGATAATTCTTCGATTAGTGTCATAAGTGCTGAACAGGCTTATATCTCAAAATTGTCTAAGGGTTCTAACATTTCATCCGAAGAAAGATCTC
>BMAW01013352.1:589145-635577 GCA_019974015.1 Nephila pilipes
GAACAGGCTTATATCTCAAAATTGTCTAAGGGTTCTAACATTTCATCCGAAGAAAGATCTCCTCAGGCCTCGTGGAAAAAAGAAGCTTCTGACAAACATGAGTCATTTGCCACACTTGAACGATTATCTCCATCTTTCAAAATGTTTGCTGAGGATTCTTCGCAGGGTTTTATGAATTTAGCAGCTTTAAGCCTTTCTCAATCTAGTGAAGATTATAACGTATCAAGGGAAATGACACCTCGTAAACCCAGAAGGAGAAAATGCCGTAGTCTATCTCTATCAATTTTGACACATAAGCGATACTCTCCGTATTCTAAATCGTCTACAGATGATTCTTCGAGTTGTGTCACGAGTCCGGAAGACGCATATATTTCAAAACTGTCAAGGGGTTATAGCATTCCATCCGATAAAAGATCTCTTCAATCCACGTGGGAAAAAGAAGCTTCTGCTAAACATCAGTCATTTGCAACACTCGAACGATTATCTCCATCTTTCAAAACATATGAGGAGGATGATTCTTCACTGAGTTTCAAAAATCCGGAAGCTTTAAGCCTTTCACAATCTTCTGAGATTCTCAACGTACCAGAGACAAATATATTTAGCCAAACCAGATGGAGAAAAGTTCGTAGTCAATCTCTGCCAAGTGCGATACATAAACGATTCTCTCCGCATTCTAAAACGTCTACAGGTGATTCGATGAGTAGAGCAATAGTTAAGGATCCGGTACATTCGCCTCTAGAGAATGTTAGATCTCAAAAGACATCTCCCTTAAGCGACTGGAGAAAAGAAGGTTTCGCAAAATCTCCAACATTTATTAGTCCGGAAAAGTCATCTCATTCCAGTCAGTCGAAAATTTATTCACAAATTGATATCAAAAAATTGAAAGGGAAAAGTTCTTGAAATTCTGCAGCTTCTTGCCAAATAATCATATGCCTGTTGATGAGTTTACAAATTAAAGAAACAGCCGGTAATGAAATATGAACAGTTTTTTTAAAATATATATATTACTTTTATGACAAGAACCTTTTGATTTTTTTGGTCAATTTTTTTTCATTCTTGGCATTTTTGCCAAAAGATATGTGAATTTTTTAAGCACAAGCAATGAAGAATTTACGGCATTTAAAATGTTTCCCTTTTAATTGATGATGATGGAGATAATATTAAAAATACACCCTCTAATCTTTTTGTAAAGAATGTACATTATATTCAAATTATTTCCAGATTTTATTTCTATTCAATAATTAGTGATCGGGGTATATATAATGCAAGTAGATAAAGATTTCTGTTTGTGATTAGTTTCCTTCTGAAAGCTCTACTGAATCTTCAAATAATTTAAATTCCACACGATATAATGCTGAAACAATTTAATTTTTAACGGTTTAATTTTAAAGACTTCCGTCTAAACTGTATATTAGTTTGAATACTTTACATGTTTTATAGATTCGATCTGACGATAAATATTAATCGTTGTAACGAATGCGTTGAAGAAATACTTTTTTTTGACATCCTGTTTCTAAATTTATTCTACAACATAATAGAATTCCATAATACAACATATTAAATGAAAGATTTGTATTTTTGTTAGAAATTTTCTTAAAATAATTTGTTCACATACAATGGTTATAATAGTTTTATCTGATCTACGTGTGCTTTAATATATACTTTAATTGCAGTTTTCCGATTTATCGATTTATAGTAATTTCCAATTAGCAGGGAAATAATTTCAAATGCATTTGATAGAAAAAACTTTGATTAACTAAATTAACTAATTTGATTAACTTTGATTACTTAACTTTTTGATTAACTAAATTAACTTAATCAAGGAGATCTTCCATTTACTGACCAATAAGAGGTATTTTTACAATTGTAAAATGTTTCAACTTTTATTAATTAACACACTGTTTACAAAAAATATTCCATAGCTCCAATTTTAATTAAGGTTTTTTGTTTCGATCTGGCCAACAAAAGTTTGATAAATTTTCGATTATTGACCTTTGCTTTTTTTCAGCACAATTTACGATAAAATCGAAATGCTCATCAGTTCGCTAAATTTTTTTCTGATGAGAAAGTTGTAAATTCTCTAATACTACAATAAACAAATTTCGGAATAAACTTTTTTTAGGATGTAACAAAGAGGATCCCGAACTCCTAAATGAAGAATACTATCCACTTGCTCATTTCGCATTTTTCATAATTTGTCATAATATTTAAGCACGTATATGACGATAAAATGTCAAATTAGAATAAAATACTTTTATTGCTTTGACAATGTTCGATGTTTGTCTCTTTATGTTTTTATAAGTAATTATTTAATTATAGAAAAAATCGATAACATTATCTCAGTCTGGGTACTTCATGTTTTTTTAATGCCACAGTTACTTACTCGTACAACTATTTGTAACATTGCATATCTTTATGAAATAAGGATGTCATGATCTTTATGTGATTTTTAAATAACAAAATTGGGATTATTGAACAAGTGTTTGGTGAGCAGTACACCAAAATATGGCTCTTGCGCCACTAAACTCCATAGTTTGTCTCTTGCAAAATACAGGAAAAGGTACAGAACGAGTGTAACGAGTTTCATATCCGAATTCCATTTGATAGTACTCGAAGCAAAATTTTAATAAAATTTCAAAAAAGGAACTTTTATTTTCCCTAATACCACGCTCATTAAACCGGGGGATTTAATTAACTACAGAGGGGTGTTAAGGGTCTAGAAATGTTCGAAAGCAAAGTAGAGTGAAGAGTTAATGGTATTTTATACGGTTCTATAATCTCTAATTGTAAATATATTTTTGCTGTCGGTAGGATATTTTTTGGAATATTTGGGATACAATGATGACAGTCATCAGATAAAAATAATCGCGGTAGCCCAGTGACCATGGTCACAAATTCGCGCTCCCGTTGTTTCGTCGATGTCCCTAAACACACACCATGTAGTGGGACTGATACATTCTAAATGTATCGAAATCACAAGTCCACCTTTAGCATGGTGTGGAGAACTAGGTGCCAATTCTGGTTTCGTCCTTATCGGTTGACTGAGGTTCAAAATTGCAAGGTCGTCGCCCATAGTCCTCGTGTCGAGTGTGATGTTAATAAGCAATCAATAGATTAAATGTGCTTGAATTCTCAAAATTCAAAATCAAGTTTTGATCGATTTACATAAGGGACACTAAGAGCAACAACAAAAGTTTTTTTTTGTCAAATAAATTTGATATCAGCCTTTCTTCAAAGATCGGGGCCGCGGTAGCCTAGTGGTCAAGGTCGTGGACTAACGGCTGGCGGTTTTCGTTCAGTCGCGGGTTCGATCCTTGGCCACCAAAGACCCGCCGTGTAGCAGGGGCTGATGCACGTTAAATCTGTTCGGGGCCCAAAGTCCTCCCGTTGGCATGGTGTGGATGTTCGGAGAGGGGGGTGCCAGCTCAGGTGTCGTCCTCGTCACTTGACCGTGGTTCAAAATTACGAGGTCCGTCGCCAATAGCCCTCGTGTTGCTTCTAGTGCGACGTTAATAAAAACTAAAACTAAAACTTCTTCAACGATCATGTCTACCAGCCGATTATAATTTGTGAATGTAATGTTAATCCTTTGTGTTTCTACTTCCTTCCTCAAACCTTGATTATATTACCTATTTGAATGGACCCGATCGGGAACTTACCTTTTTCAGGTAAATCATGACACCGAGGTTCTTTCATGATGCTTTTTTTTCAATGGGATTTACTCTCTTTAGTAAACATGGGGAAATGCTCCAGGCATACCCTACCGATCCTTCTTTCTCCGCGGTATACCCTAGTGATCCCTTCCCCTTCTTGTCAATCAATTTTTATCTTTCTTTCAATTTTTTCACGGCTCGTGTGGTGACCGTGAATGACAGAATAATCCCACTGTAGCTCATGCATGTCGTAAGTGGCGACTAATAGGGGTATCCAGCGTCTGGGGGTATAGCCGGGCACCCTGCTCCTGGGGATTATATCAGGGGACCTTTAGGCAAGTACGGGCATCATGACCCCGAGGTACCCTAGTGATCTTTTTCTTTCCCATGGGGTTTACTGTCTTTGGTAAACACGGGTGACGGGCCCTCGGGATACCCTAGCAATCCTTTTCTATTTTCGACCCTCCTTCTTGTCAACCAATTTATCTTTTCCTCAATTTCTTCTCGTCTAGACAACAGTTAATTCTTGTTTGGCGCAGCATAGCCCTATTTGGCTCATGCGCCAATAAACTTTACTTTATTGCATGACCTTTTCGTCTACCAATCTTTTTTTAATGTTTTAATGTCTAGATCACAGATTTACCTTGTTTGGCGCAGTATGGCCACATCTAGCTCTTGTGCCAATAAGACTTCACTGTCATCATCATCATCATCCTTGTTGGGTGCAATATGGCCACATCTGGCTCTTGCGCCAATAAAACTTCACTATCAACATCGATTATGGGTAAGTACGGGCATCACAACCCCGAGGCACCCTGGTGATCTTTTTTTCCCCATGGGGCTTACTGTTTTTGGTAAACACTCCCGAGATACCCTAGCGATCCTTTTCTCTTTTCGATCCTCCTTCTTGTCAACCAATTTGTGTCTTTTTTCAATTTTTTTTACTTCCATACCGCAGTCTAATCTTGTTTGGAGCAGCATAGCCACATCTGGCTCTTGCGCTTGACTCTTGTTTGAATATTTTGTCAATTTGCAGAAGAAGATTCGAATCTTTGGTCCATTGTAGATCCTATCCATCTATCTATCTTTATTCAACGCACGCCTGATACATATGCTTCACTTGATAACTTCAGCTGACTTTCTTTTACACTCGACAAATTGCTAATCCCCATATATTAATCGTTTCACTAATATGATATGCATTTCTTCAATTCGCTTAACAAATTCTGTTCTCTTTTACATAATTCACGCTAAATCTATCAAGAGAAATTTGAGATCTCAAAAAAAAAAAAAAAAAAATCTACAAAAACAGGGAATGCGTTGGTGGAAAGGAAAATCGCGATGAAGGCCACATTATACTTTTGTACCTGATCTATGTCGATTTATCTATACGAATACTGTGTTCACTTTTTGTGATGTTATTCTGCCCAAGTACTGCTACTTGTGTGCCGTCCTGTCCTGAGTATTTGCGAATAATGTGTCATTTACCATTATCCTTCGATTTGGACTGATTTCACTCACATACACGCAGAATCTTTGCAACAATAAAGGTGCGAGACGATATTCTAAGAATATTTTCCTAATCCGGATCCATTCTCCAGAACTTAAAAGGACTCGGATCAAGTATTCGTATCTATCACATTTGTTATTGGGGCCGCGGTAGCCTAGTGGTCAAGGTCGTGGATAGCGGTTGGCGGTTTTCGTTCAGTCGCGGGTTCGATCCTTGGCCACCAAAGACCCGCCGTGTAGCCGGGGCTGATGCACGTTAAATCTGTTCGGGGCTCAAAGTCCTCCCGTTGGCGTGGTGTGGATGTTAGGAGAGGTGGGTGCCAGCTCAGGTGTCGTCCTCGTCACTTGACCGTGGCGACGTTAATAAAAAACTAAACTAAACTAAACTAAACATTTGTTATTATCAAAGAATAGCAAATAGTTAAATTCTGAATTATAATTTTGGTTAAAAGGTCGTAATTAAGTAAACGATCCGCATTCGTAACACAATTCGATTTGATTATTATTTTAAAAACAATAATGTAATACATTTATTTAAATATTATCTTATCTAACTATTTATCGATAGGTTACTTACTGCGACTCAATAATTCGCAGTATTCATGGTGACACAGGTACGTTACCGGCTTATTGCAGAATTATTAAAAACTATTCTTTCATGTAAAATAATTATTTAAGTAGTTAAACTCATGATGCATTTCATTTAATTTTTTTAATATTTATTAATACGTTTCCTAATTATAAGATTTGTAGGTACTTTAGAAATAATACATTTTAAACCTAATAAAAAATGATTAAAATATATTATAATAAAATAATGAACTCGCTAACAAATCCGGTTTACTGTTTCAAACAATGCTTTTGTTACTTTTTTCAACAAACAGCAACCGTCAAATAACAATTCAAGCAGTTAAACGTCGCCATCTTGTTGTAATAATTGCGTAAAATACGACATCTGCAGAAAAGTTGTTAGTACTACAGAATTTCAAACATTTAAACATATTAAAATGACATTCAAGCGAACACGGTGAAGAAGTGAAATAATTCTTCTAAAATTAGATAACAAAACCACATAATTACAGCTGAATATGTTGAAAGATTGAATCGCATTCCCTTAACACTTTGTGAATGCTTTAGAAGATTAAATGATAAAGTAATTGATTTAAAAATAACTATAAATTGCTTTCTGAATTTATTTTAATTAATATATGTGAAATCTATTTTCTAGTTTTTTCCCCCTTCTAATTACTGACTGTTGATGAATATTCGTGATACATTCATGTATTAACGGATATTAGTAAGATTTTAGTGAATCACACAATCACAGGAGTTTAGTACTATGAAGTTTAGTATTCAAGATAAGGGCTTGGAGGCCGCAGTATTTACATAAATAATATAAATTCCAGTAACTATTTATAGAATTAATACTTAAACACAATGGATGTAGAATTCAGTATATCAAAATCATTCATGAAGTCACTTTCAGCCCATTAAACGTTATGAACTCGAAAAGAAATCTAGTCCGAGAAAACATCTCATTTGTTAACGCAGTCAAAGCAAAAATTCCAACTGAACGACATATTAATATTCTGCAATCAGAGAACTCAGAAAAGATAGAGGCTCAGATCCACCAAACGGTAATCCTCCCCATATCAACAAGAAAAATAACTTAAATCTTAATAGTAATAAAAATCAAGTTACAACAAAAATAACGATTAAAAATTAATCAAGAAAATTTCAGATTAGGCCTTTCCACCTCAGTTGATATTTTAAGCATTATTGCCAGTATTTGTAATAACATACTACGATTTATCAAAATACTACATCAAATTTGGAAGGAAGAATTTTGTTCCTATAACATAGATCACGGTAAAGTTCTAAACAAGTTACAATTGATCCATTGTACATAAAAGTAACTTGAAAACAATGCAATATTTGCCAGCTAATAGTTAATCTCCTAATTTGTATATATTTTAGTAATCGAAAAATAACCGGCTTTAGATTTTCTCTTTATTTTGGCATTGGCTTATTTCTCGATGTTTAATTCTCTTCTATTATGATCAGGACGAATCGATGTATTTCAGAAAAGTGGATTGTGTCTGTAAAGTAGTTTTCGTATTTTCCTAGATTATAGATATTGTTTGGAATACTAAATATTCAGTATGAAAAATTGATTTTATTAAAACATTTAGTACCTATAACAAACTCTCTTACCACAATTTAGTGTTTGGAATACTTTTAAGTTTAAAACATTAGTAAAAAACTGTAATTGATAACTTCTTTGTTTGAGATTACTAAGCAGTAAATTAAATGAAATTAAAAATTCACTTCAATAAGTTTAATGCAATGTAAATATGTAAAATCTTTCATTTAGTAAACTTATTATTGATATTTATTTATGTCTAATTTTAAAGCCAAATAAAAATATTGTCCAGCATGGTGTCGAAAAAAACTTTATTGAAAGAATTCAGTAAACTAGATGAATTTAGACATATGAACTGAAAAATTTAGAAGTAGGACCAATAAAACACTTTACAGAAAAAAAGAGTACTAAGCAGTATTTTGAATTGAAATATCGAATGCTTTAGACAATTCTGCGGTGAATTTTAATAAAAAATTACGTCCTGGGACATAACAACTGTGACTTTGACAACTTCGCTTGGCTGGAGGCTCCCAGGTTTTTTTTTTTAGCAAAAGTTACACGATGTGAGAAAACCCCACTTGGAAAAATTTGCAAAAACTATTTTATAGTTACATTCCATACAACATTGAGAACAATGAACTTCTATTTAGAGCACTGAATATCTTGGAGCATTGAGATACATTTATTCATTCACTACTCATATTAGAAGAATTAATATTGCTAAAAACGAACTACTTTTGTTTTAAATTGTAACTTTTGTATGCAAAAAGGTACATATTAAAATCAATTGAATTACAATATTTCTTTCCTGTCGCTGATCTGCTTTTTAGGGTGATAAAAATTCAGAGATTCGTTTTATATCGAGAAAATTAAATGCACAAATGTCTTATGCTTTCAAGCCTCCATCGCGGATAGATTAGTGGTTAATATAAATGTTGATTTTTTTTTCTGTACGGTACTCATAATTATTACAGAACAGATCTTAAGTGGGTGATATTAACGGGTCGACTTTGTGGATTGAACTACAAATGGCACTACGTGAACAGTTTTAGAAATGGTTAGATTTTTTGAGTTTAAGTTTTGCTTTTAAGAGAAAAATTATACTTGTATTAAACATGTTTGCTCAATTACTCTGTAATTAATGATAATTGTTATAAACCATTTTTTTTGATTAAATGTTAATTCTTGGAAGGATTTTATTTCTCTGTTCGTGTTATTGCTGTATATTAGTAGTTTTTTTCCCTTAGGAAGTGATTCTACAATAATGAAGATTTGCTTTATTGAATAGTTGACATATCAATTATGCAGAGTCATCCATGGTGACGAATTGTGTTTATGAATTTTAGAATTTTGTTTTGTTTTCTGAACGTGTGAATTGTTTGAGAAAGCGTATTTATTTTTTCCTTGTCTTTATACTCTTTTAGAAAAGAAATTATTCAATTTGTTCAGTAATTATCGAGGACTTGTAGTTGTTGAGTTATTTTTAAATCACAGTTTTAATTCTTTATAACTTCTTACGCAAGTCCATAACAAAGTAGAAAAGCCACAAGCACTTACACCTGTATTTTTCTTGTTTCCAGAGCAGGGAAATATTTGTTACAATAAATATTTCGCTGACATTTTCAGGGAAGATCCATCTATCATGGAACCTTTAACTAATAGACAAAATAACAGACTACCCTCATAAAACAAATCTGGAAATGTGAAAAAGAGAATTATTTCCTCTAATTGCGATCTACATACGATTTTTTTTCATCAATGTACAGAAAGGAATCTTGAAATGTGTGTGAGGTAGAATTAACAAAGGAGTCGACGAAATCAAAAACTCAGAGTTGGGTATTGGATCACGTTTGTGAATTGTATTGTTAAATGACAGTGTAGAAATCAAATGCAGTTAATTTATCTTTTTTAAAATTAAGGGTTTCCAACATAATAATTATTTATATGATGTAGTATTTTATTTGCATTGAAATTATGGTACAGATATGTGCATTAGTATATAGAGTTTTTGAATTGATTCGAAATTTTTCTTTTATATTTCGATTTTTTAAATTTAATCTACTCTTAAAAGAATACTCTAGAGTTCATAAACTGTTCAAACAAATGTTACTACGAGTATTATTAGCTATTGTGCACACATCTTTTGACACATTTGTATTCATAACAAGTACAGTATATGTGAACAGAGTTCCGACCAAAGCGATAATTGTACTTCTTTTAAGAGGAAGAATATTACATCCTGTCAGCACAAAATCTGGTTCATTGAACAAATCAGTCTTGAGGTGCAGTTCTTCCAAGCCAATGACAGCGTGATGATGAAGCAACCTCTCATGTACCTTTTGGTAAAAACTGTTCTTGAATCTATTCATCTCGATCGGAACACGACCCGCTATCCACAGAGTTACAACAACGCATGAAAAGCCACTAGTAAGATAGTAAAGGAAATCCATTTGCAAAGAGATAGGAAATTCACCCAAATTTTTAACTAAAAAGCTTCCAGTTATGGCGCTACACATTAGAACATTAGCAAGAATTATGCAGAAAATTGTCACTGAAAATGCATCTTGAAAGTTATGCAATACATCATACGAATTTTTCTTCTTCTTTAAGATATAAAGCTGATGGCACCTTTCAAATTCCTCCGGTGAATATTCATCTATTTTGTCTGTTATGGACTTGATGTTAGCAGAACAACGCCAACACAATGAAGTATAAAACAAAGCCACGATATTTGTTAAGCATGGATGAACCATATAGTATAAATAAATCTTTATGTTTATTAAGACAAGTATTATCCAACTTCTTTCTAATTTGTATCCGTAAGTGTAAAAGCTCGAAAATTCAACGTTTTCTACTGTGTATGTTAGAAGGACGGAAAGAACTACGGGTATAGCACAATTGATAAATAGTAAGAAATTTAACTTTCTCTCATGTAATTCCGGGTGTATTTCTTGGAAACTTTTAAGCAGGGAAAAGATGCGTTTATTTTCGTATCGCAAAGCATAACAAGCTATTATACTCAATAAATAACTGAAACAGTGAGTTAATGTTACTTTCAAGATCTTTAAATCAGAAACAAGTAATAAAGCAATGCATAAATCCATGCATGCTATGAAAGATAGCACATCAAAAACTAGTGATGTCAAAATATATTTCATTTTTTTACTGGGGTCCTCGACGAATCCTCTCCAAAGAAGAAATTTAAATAAGTATCTTGGAATGCTTTTAGCTGCTACGTAGTTATTAAAATCCAACATTTTTGTATTGAATTTTAAAAGCATTTTTATTTTGAATAGAAGTGTACAATTAAATCTCTGCATTTGTTGAGTGTATGCTTATGGAAATTTTTTGCAAGATTCAATACATTATGGAAGAGGGGGGGGGAGATATTTTTGAACTTCAAGAGTTCCACAAAACTGCAGGAAAAGGTCTCAAATTAAGTTTCACAAATTTACTGAAGTTGAATATCTGCATACGCTTTTTTTTCCTTCTTAAAATTACTTAAATCTATGGCTTTTTTATGAATACATTGTATAATTGGGGAAACATCTGAACTCAGAAAGCAGATCGAAATATATCTATCTCAGTCCCTGAATGTATGGTCAACAGCAACAATCTGTGAGGTGCTAATGTTAATTTCATTTGCCAATGAAAATCATTGAATAATATATTTCTTTTCTGATCGCATTTCTATTGAATCGCATTAAGTGTTTTTATGATTGTTCGTATGATATAATAAATTTACACTACCTTTTCTTGCAAATATATATTTCTATTGTGGTACAAATAATTGGTATCATTAAAAAAGAAGTAACTCTTGAAATTCGTGACAGAAGCTACAAAGGATAGGTCTAGATCAATATACAATGTTTTGTTGCTTATTTCTCCAACTTCATTGTGTAGAGGAATATAAAAAAAATCAATGGTAAAAAATGCATGCCATTTTTTTCTTTGATAATATTAATGATAACTAATATTTTAATTCGACCAGTACGTTTTTATACGGACTATTTTGACTTATACATAAGAAAGATACTCTATTTAATTGTGTTCTTAAAAGCTGTTTCGATTTGTTTTTTACTTATATGAGCTAAGCGAAACTTTAGCAAAATAAATCAATTTACACTTTTCATGCGAGAGAAACTAACATAACTAAAACTATTTGTAGAATACGTAAATAAACTAAGAAAAAACTTTAAGGAAATACTGTCACTATCTTGAAATTTTACGAATAGCAATCATCGGACTGATTTGCAAATGATCTAAATTTAATGATATCGCTTAAGGCAAATGTCCAGCTGCTATGATATACTCTTGAACCCGAAGGTACAAATGGCAGCATCTAATAGACTTTGAACGTGAAAGACACAGATTGATGCTTAACGTATCCGGATGAGAAATAGTGCATTTCAGACATTAGAGACGATTCTTTGAATATTTTGATAGATTTTGATAGAGGTCATATCATTGGAATGATAACTGCAGGTTGGTGAACTCTCGGAGGAAGTCGCCCTCAGGAGAGGAGGTTTATCCTCCCCTATAAGAGAGGATGAAACCTTGGCCAGGCTCGTACAGCTCCAATGTTGTCCTGATCTACTTTTCGTGTAGTTGTAAAGGCTTGAGAGAGTGTGAAAACTATTTCAAGACTACTCGAAAATAGCCTTTTCTTTAAGAGTTATCCCCGTTGGGTCAAAGTTTCTGAGGAAAAGTATTCCAAATACAAAATACCACAACACCCATAACTGTAAGAATATTTAGCCGATGTTAAAAACAGGTACCAAATGCATCCTCTCATTAATCCAAAGTGAATAACACTTCCAGAAATAAGAGTAAAAATTGTGCTACACCTAAACGGGCCGCTGTAACTAAAATGTCTGTCCTAGTTCACAACATTAAATTTTCATTTGATCATAATTCTGCAACTTCGACTCCTTGGCATAAACGTATTACAAAATGGTAACTTAAATCACTAAAATACACAGCTGGCCTTTACATTGCAACATCGGGAAGGAATGATCCGGCAAACGTCAAAATCACGTGAAAAGAAGGAAAAGTTTGGATATGCAAATGATTAGTATTTCAATGAGTTTAGACGGTGCAGGAGGAAGGAAAGACATCTGAAGCCCTGCATTTAAGAAAAGTTGTGTAGGGGATTTCTCATTCGGAAAGTGCTTTGTAACGTCTGAGTTTGCTCAGAATATCGTGTTGTACTTCGATTAAGAAGAAAAAAATGCTTGCCAGCAAGTGTTGGAATTCGATAAAAGCAGGATCGTTGCCTAATGAGAGTGTAGATTATCGTTACGTGATATTGCCCGTCACACTGGTTGAACTTCAAGCATTGTCATGAGAATATGGAATCAATGGGTTGCTGAGGCTCATTCTGAACAGTCAGCAGGATCACCATGCCCTCCCATGAAAAATACCCAAGAGGATAGACACATTGTGAGGTCGGCCCTGCAAAACCATTCAACCACATCACTGATCATTAGTCAGGAAATGGGTATGTTTGCAGTACGCCCAGTATCCTCTCGTACGGTGCAAAGACATTTGTAGCAGAGTAGACTGTCAGTCCGGTGACCATTACTGCGGCTATACTTGACAATACAGCATAGAAAGAGACGGCGATTCTAGTGCTCCGAATGAGAAAGCTGGATACAAGAGTTGCTCAATGACTTCTTTTCAGACGAGTATCGGTTCTGCGTGTATTATTTTGATGGCTCTGTACGTATCTGGAGGCTCCGAGGAGACAACTCGTCGCCTTCTTGCATTCGATATCGGCATAGGGGCCTTACACCTTGTGCAATGGATTCCACAGCCATTGGGTACATGAAACGTACATCTCTAACTCGGTTGGATGGTAATTTGAACGCAGATTTTACATTTCTGCAATTTGGTACATTTCTGACATTTTACGTCTAGTGGTTGGGTCTTATTTTCGAGGCTTGCAAAACACCATCTTCCAACAAGATAATACAAGATCACATGTTGCGTGTTCTGACTTTCCTCGATGCCCAATGTATTCAATTGTTGCCCTGGAAAGCACGTTTTTGGGACCTGTCATCCATTGAAAATATCTGGTCATGAGTTACTGAAAGACTGGACTGCCACCTCTCTCCAGTTAACACAGTTGGTGAAGTGCAGCATAGACTTGAAGCAGCAGGGATTGAGTTGCTCGTTTTGTCATCCAAGCTCAGTTCGACTCCTTGCCTAAACGGGTAAGGCCAAGAGTGGCAGCTGTTTCTACTAATTTGATTTGGGCAATTCAAATTTTCATTAGACCGCATCATTACTTCAAGCATTAGACACCAAATGTATCGCCGAATTACGAATTTGGATTCTTGAAATTGATTTAATATTCTAACATTACATTATACATTTATTTTATGATATGCTATGTATTGTATTGTACATATTTGACATCTTGAAAGTGTTCTCAATATTTGAGGTACATGAATGTTTAAAACAATTAATGACATTTAGATTTTTAAGAACATTTTCATGTAATGGATTATTTGTCGTGAAAATATACCATTCAAATACAAATATTTCAAAACATACATAAGCAAATTGGGAAACATATCATTATAATTAATAATCAGTAAGTATTTAAGCCAGTATTTAAAGTAAACATCATCTTAAAAAATAATATGACCTTGTTCAAACATAGAATAATATGTGCTAAATGGTTAATGTAAATATTAATAAATAAATACAACCTACTACCGAAATATCAGTGTTTTAAACTGCAGAATTGAATAGATGATGTTTTGAATCAACTTGTTTGTAAATATTGAACCTAAAAATTTGGATACCGAATTACAAGCAACTATATTTCCCAAAATTTTCCAACACTCAATATGAACATGATTTTTTTTTCTATTTATTGGTGGATTTTAAAATATGTCTTTAGTTCCTCATTTTATACTATGAAAGATACTAAATTACTGGAAAGTGAGAAAGGAAAGTGATCGTGGATTTATTTTTAAAATATCTTTCTCCTGAAAATTTTGTTAAATGAAAATTTCTTTTGTTTAGTTATTTTTAAAAACTTTACAAAAACCGTTTTGATTTTGATACCATGATTTGAGTCGGGAAATAAGTATTCTATATTCGCTGTTGAATATGAGACCAAGAATACACAAATGCATTTGAATATTTAAAAAAGTAATAATATTTAGTAAATATACAGCTTCTCTAGAATCATACAATCTGTCTCTGGTGCTTCCAGAAATGTCTCTCTTAGGTTTACAAACAGCCTCTGATTAGCGATATTGTAAGATGACCAACTTTTTTTTTTACAAAAAAAGTACGACTAGCATATCATTATGTACGATAATTAGTTTTCTGAAATAAAACTGAGCGTTCTTCATTCAATTACCTTTTTAATTTAAAATAACATAAAGAATGATTTTCTTATAGTAATTTTTTTTCATAGTAAATTTTAATCCTTAAGATTATTGTTTAGTGTTCAATGAATTTTTTCAAAGTAAGTCTAAATTTTCTATACATAGTGCACTCACTTCTGAACAACTTACACTAGACAAAAAGGCCCTCTTTACATTAGCATTTGAACCAGGGCAACATCATGAGCATTCAAACAAAAGTTTTAAATTTTAATAAAGATATATTCTTTTTAAAAAATACAAAAATATTTCTAACCACCTTCTATTTGCTTTTAATTATTTATCATTTTTCTGTTTCTTTTTTGTTTTATCCTTTAAATAAATAATATTTTTAATATTCGCATATACCTTTAAGTGAAAAATTGTTATCGAGAACTATATCGTTCAATTCAGTCAATACGAATTCAAATGTGAGAGAAACTTATACTCATTTAATAATTTTGTCTTTTAAATCAGAACACTGAAAACAATTTAGTTACATGAAATTGACCGATAGAATTGAATTTACCGATTTGAATTTAATATCTTAAATATTCATAGAAAATTGTAATTATTAACAGTAAATAATTTTTTTAACTGCATATGCGCGATACATAAATATTTTTTTGTAAATTTACAATCAGTGGACATATTTGACATTTATTGGTGTGGCGCCATTCAGCAGTCTAAATTCAGCAGTTGAATGGCGCCACGAGGCAGAGACTTACATCGTTTCCCTCAAGTGGTGATATAGAACGAGATGTGTGACGTGATTTCGGCTGCTAGAGATCTGAATGCTTACCATTGGTAGAAAACCCCTCCCAATGCTCATTTTTGTTATATATTTGCTATCACATATGCATCTGTAAATTGTTTAGTACCTAGGAGAGTTCTTCTGTACGGGAATTAAATTATATTAGCCAGAGATGGACTATTTCTGCTCCTTAAATGATTTCCAAATTCATCACAGCGGGCTGTAAAAATGGCACCAAACGTGTGGCTAACCCTTACAGAACTAGCGCTGTAAGCCTAACGTCCCAGAAGAAATAGAATCGGCGTTGTAAGCCTAACGGCGCTGGAAAAGAATAGCTGGGGCATCTTGCTATAATATTTTCCCATCTACATTCCTGTTAAAGACATTTCGAAAGCGAAAGGAGAGGTGAAAAACCTTGATTTTCGATGTCTGACGAGGGAAAGCGAGCAAACCTATTTACTGTCTAGAAATTTCAATTTTTTTTTGTGCGGGGAGGTGTCAAGAAATTTCGGTAGCAATCCCGCTACAGTATTATTAACTGTGTCAGAACACCTGATACGTATCCATATTAAACGTATCCTTCCACATTGATATGTTTTATAGAGTACTTTCATATTGAAGTTATGTAGCAGTACTCATTGATAATTATTTATCATGAAAGGGTTCTATTACTTTTATTGGATTGCATTTTTTGTATCATTACACGCTGATATTGATTTTAATTATTATTTTACTTGATATTTCATAGATTAATTTCATATTTAATTTATGTAGCATTACATATTGATAATTATTTTTGCACGATATTGGTTTATTATTTTTATTGCATTGAATTGTTGTATCATTATACACTTATATAATTTTTTTAATTTTTTCTTTATAACCTTTTTTCTGATTGAATTAATGTTCCTTGTTTGGTATTTTAAGAACATTATTAGTTTATTTGCCCATTTATAATTAATTGTTTTCTGAGGTGCACAAAATTTAAGATTTAAAGGCTTGCATATAATAAAGTGTGAGATGTATTTAAAAGTGTATTTCCAATACCTGTGAGAGCTTTGGTAGACAATCAAGCCCTGACCTTAGATATTTTTTTCTCTTTGCTTTTTAAAATTTTTCAATCGTCATTTCTGGGAAAAAGTAAAAAAGCTGATCTTATTAAGCTTGCAATTGAGCTATATGAAACTGAATATAATGGGAAAGAACTAAAGATAATTGAGCTAAAAGTAAAAAGTTTAGCAAGTGGGACCTACAAAGAAGACCCAGAGATATTGAAAAATATCTTTAAAGGCACAGTATCAAGTAGGATTGATGAAGAGAAAGAACTAAAAGAGCAAGCATTGCGTGAATTTGAGCTGCAGAAAATACGACTGCAAAATGAGACCTAGAGAGTTGCAGGTCCACACAACTTACCCTAAGCAAGAATTTAGTTAAAAAAGCTGTTACCAATATTCAACGCTGAAGTTGATAACATGGACCTATTCCTAACTTTATTTGAATGTCAAATGAAGCTTCTGGACCTTGATGAAAATCTGTGGGTCCATTACGTCATTGGTGTCCTACCCAGTGAAGTAACATCCCTCATTGCTCATGAACCTGAGGAAAAATGCAAGGATTACTCCCACATTCGAGAAATGAATCTTCAACGGTTCAAGTTAACTGCAGAAAAAATTCGGGAACAGTTTTCACGACGCAGAAAGTTTTCGAATGGGATCTGGAAGGACTATTATTTTGAAATTCGAGCCTATTTTGAAGGTAGGTTCAATGATCATAAAATTCATGCATTTGAAGGCTTGCAGAATTTGATGATTGCTGATCAAATGAAAAAGAGATGCTCACCAGAATGTAAGGAACATCTTGGAAGAACTTGCATCACCAGAAATGTTAGCAAACAAGTTGGAGGTTTTTGACAACATCCGGCCTTCCCTACTCAGTGGACCAAGGAGACATGTGAAGGCAAGTGAAAACCTAAATGATAGAAATCAGGTAACATCCAAGAAACTTGAACGCCTTCCAAAAAGGGAACGTTATATGTTGTTCCAAATGAGAGAACCCTCTCAAATGTTATGGCTTTGGGAGGCCAGGGGTGATAAAGTCTAGGTGCTCTACTTCAATCCCAACTCCCCACGAAGAACAGACGTAGCGACAAATCATGTTAAAGCTTATGTAGCTGAGACTAGAAGCCCTCGATTAACCCTAATCGACATAACTTTGTGCTGGATAAAAGGACGTGTATATGTAGACACAGGATCTTCACATTCAATTGCTGGGAAAAGATATACCAGGTATTCAAGTATAAGGGATTCTTCCTACAGAAAACCACGTCAGCAATGAGCTTAGCAGATGGTCAACAGACCATGGGAAAAGTCCTCACAAACCAAGTGATGGTAGAGATTGAGGGAAGAACAGTCCCTGACTAAGTTCATCATTCTCCCGAAGGCAAAAGGAAATCGAACTCTGCTAGGAACAAACTTTCTTGGTTTTGCCGGTCTTTATCTGGATGTGAAGAATGCTTATTGGTACTTCTGGGACAACCCTACCCACAAATATCCATTCGGTGAAGAATTGGATACCCTGTCCATAGCTGAGAAGATGTCCAGCAACACTTGTTAATTAAGAGTGGGGGAAGGTGAAAGTTTAACCTCAGTCCAGAAGGAGAAACTTAACCTCATGTTAGAATCCTATGGAAATATCTTTAAAGCAGAGGAAGAAGTGACATTTGTTTGGAAGCAGCAGAATACTAAGAATCTTTACGTGTATAAAAAGAGAAAAGCTGCCCCAAAATATCAGCCCGGAGAACATGTCTTTTTGGCATCACATCCACTGAGCAATACGTCACAAGAAAGAAGTGTAAAACTAATGCCACGCAGAGCTGGGCGCTAAGTAATTTTCACACAGATGTCAGCTTCATCATACGAGATTACTAGTGTTGAAAATTCGGAGGGGGGGGGTACCTCTTGGAGTTTATCACACATTCGCTTTAACTGCTTGTAACAATGACAAGGAAAGCCCTATTATTCCCCTTCGTAAATGTGGCGGTCCACCAAAGGTCTCACAGACTTCTGGTTCCGATTAGGAACCTGCAGTGAGAGGAGGTAACCAGTGGCTATATTTATATTTTTTTGGTTTGGAAACTGCTGGATGGCGCCACGAGATTGAGACTTATATGGTTTCCCCCCAGTGGTGAAATGGAGCAAGATGGGTGACGTGATTTCAGCTGCTGGAGATCTGAAGGCTTACCATCGCTCGAATACCTTTCCCAATGTTGTTCTTTGTCATATTTTTGCCATGACATATGTATCTGTAAATAGTTTAGTACTTAGAAGAGTTTTTCTGTACGGGAAATAAGTTATATTAGCCAGAGACGGAGTATTTCTGCTCCTTAAATGATTTCCAAATTCATCACAGAGAGGTATAAATTCAAATAAATATTTTTAGGGTAGCTTATATAAAATTCCTAGTTTTGATTGAGATTACGATAAATGTCTAGAGTTTAATTACCTGTACTTCAGTTATCCTCTAACAAAAAATAAATTATGAGAAATTTCACACAAATGGATATTTTTTAAACGTGAATCATCGAATAATTTGTAACTAAAAGTATCAGGAGAAATTTACTGTTGACGTTTACGCTTATAAACAAGTATAAAGTTACTTACATGCATTCAATTTTAAAAATATAAATTTCAAGAGAGGCTCATTTATCTTCTCTTTGAAGGAAACTGAAGTTAAGTTGTTTAAAATTCAGATATATTTCGATATCTTATTCGATGTGATTATTTGTAAGCTGGCCTGAACACCTGGCTTTGAAATCATGAAAAACTAATGGATTTGCCATTAGTTTTTCATGATTCCCCTAACTTCCAATGGGTTGCGCCCATAACGGGGCAGTGCACGTAAGGGGCACCGCGGTAGAAACTGTTCTTCAGCCAGGCGCCCTGAGATATTGCTGACTGACAAAAAGGCCGGTGGTGAAGGTGCTACCTGTGCATGGACAGTGGATAATGAAACAATTGGCTGGTTGATTGATTGGTTTTATTAACGTCATACTAGAAGCAACACAAAGGCTATTGGCGATGGATCTCGTAATTTTGAACCTCGGTCAAGTGACGAGGACGACACTTGAACTGGCACTCCTCTCCTAACTTCCACACCACGTCAAACTCTTCTTATCTGTTTTATAATCCAAGGAAAATGAAGCTCAACGTTCTCTGGTGGCATTACTCAATGCACAATCACGTTACATTTTTAATCATTTGCATATCTGCCAAAACATACTTTCAAGTTTCAACTGAGTTTTGTAACAATCACATTCTTACTTTTTGGTGCGCAAATTTTTTTTGATAAAAATGACTATAATTAAAATAGTGTGTTGTTAAAAAATATTTTATTCGGTTATGTGAACTATTCAAATTTACAAGGGTATTTTAAATCACTTTTAAAAATGAGCAGAAATTTTCTATTGTCATTTAAGAAGAAATGAATAGTAAAAAAAGTTGTATTGTTTTATTTCAAAATTTAGATACGGAAAAAATATCTAAATGATTTATAAGAATTCCCCATTATTTATTTTTAACTTTTTTGCATCTAGTGTGATATTCAGAGTTTTATTTTTATTTTTTTATTAATACTTACGTAATGTTATAAAATATTAAGGTTTAATTCCGAAAAAGCGTTTTTTACTTAAGAAAAAAAATTAAGCTTCACTTTTCAATTTTTAAAAAGCGTGATTTTATAAATACATTTTTACTTTTCTTCACATACGCACACAACTGAACTCCAATGACTCGTTTCAAAAACATGTAAGTTTTTAATTACTGAAGACAAAATTTTCTGAGTACTATATTTTAAGGAGAAATTCTATTTTCCTGTTTGGCTCACTTTGTATTAGTTAACTGAAAGTGTTATAGACTCTCAAAAAAAGGTTATACTGAACGTTTTCGGTTAGTTTTACTATACAAAGAAATATCGGTTGTGGTATTTTTCTTTGTTGCGAAAAACAGCTTTCACTCTCATTACTTAAATTTAGAAGAAAGTACAAACTCTTTTAATTAGTTTTTAAGACATTTTTTTTTCCTTTTTAAAATAAATTTTTTTTCGTTTTAATAATACCGTTGTTTTACATTACCAAATCTATCTTGAAATGAACAATTCATGTTAATTATTTTTAGATAATTTAACTTTTTTTAAAAAATTGAATATTCATAGAAATCTCTGAGATGAAAAGTAACAATGGAAATACTAAGGCTATTAAGAATCTAACCCAATTTATTTTTTTAATTATTTCTCTTTTTATTTTGTAAATCAATACAAATTTCCACCAAATGTATATTATTACAGCACATGTCTATCAACTAACGCTGAATTCGATGCCTTTTTTTGCAGTGGAAATGATTGACAATGCAGCACTTAATGCACCGACATCGCCTCTTGTCTCAGTGAAAGTAAATAAAAAATTTTAACGAAAAAAATGCGTTTACTTTAATAAACAACAATGTAATTATCTATTGTACAAAAAATCAATAAACATTAAATATGACAGAGAGGTGACTTATTTATTTCTTATACCTATTGTATACTTTTTCAAAAAGATTCAATTAGTTTTTTAGGAAAACACAATTGAAAATAAAAAAGTTAATTACCCTTCATAAATTGAAAAATAAATTAATTAAAATCTTGACATAATGCGTAACAAAAAAGAAATAAAACCATGTTCCGTTCATCATTCAAAACAAGTACGAGTGTTTCTCGTGCAGAAAAGGCAACAACACGCAAAAAATCAAAGCAACTTCAAAATTTATAAATTATTGCTGCGTTGTATTTTATAATCTATTATAGATATTTTTTTTAACAATTTTGTCTAATAATTCAAATGCATTGTAGGTTTCAAAAGGAAATGTTAAGGTCGAGTTCTGTAATCTTGGAACGTGATTCGAAATCTGAAGGCTCAATACAATTTCAATTAAATTCTGAAATTTCTGATTTCACTGGGAAAAAAATGCATGGAATCATTCCAACTTTCCTAATCGCTTTTCTTCGTTGGTCAGGATTCATTGAAGTTTCTGATAATAAAGTAAAACACCATCTCTCGTCTCGAATTTTCGATATTTCATTGTTTGTAACATGTATAGACATTATTGTTTCTACTGTCATAAATTCTGGAAGCGTTCATAAGAAACTAATTGCAGCTTACATTTCCTGCCCTATAGTTAGTGCAATTGTATGGTATGAAATGCGTCGCAAAAGAAAGCTTATCACTTTACTATTGCAGAATGCTCCAATGGTAAATTCATCTTTTTATGAGAAAGTTATTAACTTTGCAGTCTTTGTAAGTTACTTCACATCTTTAGTAGTCCCCGCCATTCTAATAATCACTGTGGTTAATCCTGAATTTCTCACATTTTTCGTTTATGGGTGTGAATTTAAAAACAGTTGGCTTTTATCTGTCATAGGAATACTGAAAGGTTCACTTTACTACATGCTATACCCCTGTGCCACTAATATTGTCGCCATTTTTTATATTTCTTCGTGTTGGCGCTGTTCCATTTATATAAATAACCTTGTGAATGATATTGCCAAATACACTCCAGACGAATTCGAGCAATCTAAGCAACTTGACATCCTGAAGAAGAAAGCAAACATTTGTAGAGATTTGCAGAGCATTCAGACTGTATTCTCCTTGCCCATGTTCCTCATACTCGTCGCCAATTTTTTTATGTGCAGCTCCGTGCTCGGAGGAGTTTTAATCAAAATTAAATTTGCTGATGATGATATGATTTTCATATTTTATTTCGTCAATGCTATTTTATGCATAATCACAGCACTGTGGGTGGCTGGCAGTGTTCCAGTCGAGATGAGTCGATTTAAGGAAGCATTTCATCAAACGACTCACGAAAGATTACTTTATTACCACACGACGGAAGAACTACATCTCAAAATGGACTTGTTCAATGAACCAGATTTTGTACTCACGGGATGTAATATTCTTCCTTTCAGAAGGAGTACCATTTTAACTGTGATTGGAACTTTGCTTACATATACAGTGCTTGTTGTAAATACAAACTAAGAAATGAAAGAAGATAGTGTACGAAATAAATTAGATACAATAGTTCAGTACATAAGTATCTTTGCTAAATTACGTATTATCTTGTCAAAATGAACTCAAAGCTATCTCAGAGCATAAAGGTCAGGAGGGTGATATAAACCGCAAAAAAATGTAGCGTTTATTATGTAGTGCACTAAGAGTTGTATTAGAAGTGAGCCTAGATTAATCTCGTAATGTGCAACATCGCAAAATACGAAGTGCCGATTTTGTGTGGGGATACATCCAGCGCATATTTCCTATTGATATCTATCGCAGCTTCAAATTATTTTATTAGGAGAATATTCGACTTTAAGCAGTATAAACAGGATATTACTAAGCATTCTTGGAAAACTATAGATAAATAACTTTTATTTATCTATTCCTTCTTATTACTTATAGCCGGCTTTGGTTCCAGAAATAATAACATCTTGATGGTCATTTCACAGAGTTTATTTTCATTCAAATTAATTTAAATTACAGAAGACAATTTTCGAGAAAACATACATCGACTGCAGTCCTAGAGCGGCCGATCGATTGCGAACAACACCAAAAGGGCCCCAGGAGAGCTAGCGTCTAGCATCGGGAACAAAAAATAAAATTAATTTCTTAAAATATCTGTATACCACGTGGGTCTTACATATGAGTGGTATTTAGCTCCATCCACGAAGACCAATGATTACACGTGTTCTCAATATCCTGACTCCGGATGAACTAAGGGGTTCATGAAAACTTCCAACTGTAAAATTATTCTTGTAACACATGAATTGTAATTGTATAAGTTCCCCGGCAAAATAAAAAATATATATGTGAGAAACATGAATACATACAAATACGTTCAAATTACTAAAGATTATACATTATACAATATTCAAAAATAATAATAGTTAAATAAAGGAAATTCAAGAAAATAAGTACATGACGTTAGAGTTCATAGGTTACACATTTTTTATACACTTTTACTTCAGTCCTGGATTTCCAAATGATACAAAAGAATTACAGGACGCTTGATGGTTGCAGACGCAGTTTTTAATTTGTAAGCCCTCGCCTTGCTATCTCCTCCTGAAAAGCATGAATTTTACCTAATTTCTTAAAATTTCGAAGTAAATGATCTTTAACTAAGACTATATCGTTAATTTTAAAAGGGGATGAATTCCTAATTAAAGATGAATGGGATGATCTCAAATTCAGCAAATATTCGTTTTTACACCTAGTCCAAAAAGATCGCATTAATTTTTCGCGATATTGTTAAAAAACTTAAGCCAAACATTTCCTAGAAGAGAGATTTGATGGTTTGTCTTGTCTTTAAGATCCAGTACTTTTCTCGAAATTGCACTAAGGTATGAGATACACCAGAGTGAAAAACTCTTTCATGAGATTCTCAAATTAACAATTCACTTAACTTAGCCTTGGAAGGGAGTATAATAGGATGTTTTTCAAAAGTTGATTTTCCTAGTCTACATGTGACTCGCAAGATACCGTTGATGTCAAGGAATGGTTTAAAACATAACAATTTAGAGTCTCTAGCCAAAGGTTTATTGTTTTTCAAACAGGTTATTACATTTGAGTAAGAATCATTTTGAGCAATTCTCACCAAAAGAATTCTGAGTTTGTGAGTTCGTCAGAAGTAAGAGGATCTTTTTCGTTATTTTTCTTTTTGAGTGCATTAACGAAGCGTAGTACCCAAGAGGTCACTCACAACATTTTAAACATGCAGCTAAATTTGTCTGGATCCAGGAGTTTATCTTGAATATTAGCAGTGCTAACTACAACTCAAGATATATATTCGAAAGTAACTTCAGAATTTACTGATTTGTACTCGATACCTTTTCCCTTAGCCATAGGTCTTCTGAGTCTTCCAACCATTCAGGACCAGGCCACGCCTTTTCAAAGGTGATTAAATCTCTAATGGCTAAGCCTCTATTTAATATGTTTGCAGGATTAGGTTTCCCACTGCAATGCTTCCAAGCAGTGGGATCCGTTTTTTCCTGAATTTCTATTACTCTATTAGCAAAAAATTGCTTGTATTTAGATGCTGAACCCTTAATCCAGTGAGAATAATTGTAGAGTCCCTCCCCCAAATAACTATTTTAATGTCCTAGGAAATACCTTTAAGATTATTCACTATTCGTGAAGTGATTATGGCATCCATCAATTAAGGAAGGGTTAATTTTTTTAATTGGTTCTACCCTAGATTTTCAGAAAATAAAACTAGTCTGAGATAATTTCCTTCAAATGTTTTGAACCGATAGTATGCCCCAACTCCGATGGATTTTAAGAAAGCCTCTGATAATACGTGTAATTGTATATCTTGGCCATATATAATATATTTGTCAGGAAAATAGTGTCGAGGAATGTTTAAATATTAAAAATCTTTAATTTCTTTACCCAAATTTTGAATTTGGCTCGTAAATACTTCATCCTAACCAACACCAAGCTACCATAATTCTTGGAGAAGGCATTTTATTCGAATTAAGAACGGAGATATAAATCCTGAAGGATCGAATATTTTGGCAGCAATATGAAGCACATTCCTTTTCGCGCATTCATTGCCACTAAAATTTGATAACAAAGAAATCAAGTCAAGTCCTAATGTATCATCCAAATTATTCCAAACAAGTCCTAACACTATTAAGTGAGAATCACAGTGCTCATTAATTTCAATATCGGAAAGAGAATTTAGCCATAAATTTTTAAATTCTTTAAAATTACTGTCGAATCTCCTCATATTCATACTTACATCAAAAGTGAAACAATAACGGAAGATAACGTAAAAGCTTCAGAAAACCGTGGGAATGCTAAACATAAATCATCATCATATAATGGTTCATTTAGCATTTCATATGCAAGAAGGTGCATCTCTTTATATTGTTTAATATGTGTTTCAATAGTAGCGGCCAAAACAAAAGGTGAGCAAGTAACACAAAACAGTGTCTGTTAAAATGATACAGGGTATTGGCAGAGTTTTATCTCAGTTTTTATAATACAAGAAGCACAAATAATTTCGGTCCGATTCACAAGTAATTCCGTCCATGGATTTGCAAAAATGCCCTGGATATATTCCCTCTAAATGCAATTGTATGTTCTCTAAATTCGATATAATATCAATTAGATTAGGATTCAAATTTTCTCCTGAAACAAGACATTCCTTTAAGGAACACCTTCGAAGAAATTTTTTTTTGAATTAATCTGAATTTTGCCTTTATATTCATATTTTATGATCTTATGTGGCTTAAAACTCATAAAAACCCAATAGAAAAGTTTTGCTAGTGTACATTTTTACTGTCACAAGGGAATTTTATACAAATATAAGCAAAAATTAAGACTTTCCATAAAACATGATAACTGAAATTACAATTAATATAGTGACAATTTGTAAAATGAATAATAAAGAATATAATCTTATCTAGAGAATAGACTATTATTTTGATAATATAGCCATAAAGAAGGAAACTATGGTATTTCGAGTTTCTGATTACTGAAATTTTCTTTAAAAGTCATTCAATTGTCACTTTATTGCACTATAAAAAAATTTCTACACAGCATAAAATCAAAATACTAGTCTATTCTATGTGTAAGCATTTTACAAATATGTATATAAAATTTCAGGTTCATTGATGCATAAAATGTTGAGATATTGTGTTTTGAAGTAATGAAAAATGTTAAAAAACTCATTTTGAGAAAACGACAAAAATAACATTAAACTAATCTGTTTACATGAAAAACACTTACTTCATCATTAAAATGCACCAGATTTATATTGCTCACCATCTTTTCTATCCAAGACACTAATTTTTTTTTCTTTTTGAATGCTCTTAAAATTTTTCTGTGTTTCTTTTTCTTTGGATGTGCATTACGCATAGATTCTCGAATTCTGCATTTGTCTAAATGATTATACCCCCTAAAGTAAAAACCCCAGGATTATTAATATTAATTTTATCAAAAACTTTCAAACAGCCATTGAATCCTTCATTAAACCGAATCATTGCATCTTACGATCCAAATTTTGAGCGAAACAAATACTACTTTTTGAGCGAACAAATACTACTTTTGGAATTTTCTGCCAAATTATACCATTAAAGCATTCATTTGCATTTTGAGTTCGTCCATGTAAGCATTTACTCAAAATTTCTCTACCACATAATTCTAAATATACTGGTTTAATTTTATTTAAAACATCATTTGATACCTAGGATCACTTCCGGTTAGCAAAAGAGCCTTTCCGGTCAAAGAAATTCATGATCAAGTGATATTAAAACAACTGTAACTCTGCTTCTAAGTAAGATAGAAACAAAATTCAAACAGGTTTTCAAATTATAAAAAATTGAATTTTAATATGAGATCTAAAACAAAAAATCGATATTTTGACCAAAAATTGTGTTTTGAAGGTGTACTATCACCTTAAACAAATATTTGTACCCAATTTACTGCTAGCATCATAAAATGTTCTAGTTTTTGTGCTAGATCTTTCTCTCAATATTTCTTTATGCGGCATTACATGACCAATAAAACGCTAATCAGAACACATTTCTATAATTCACGCCTGAATTTGTTCAATCATAACTGCATTATATCTATCAAACAAAAACGAGGAGTTTTTAATTTTTTTTTTTTAAATTCACAAATCTCTTTTTCAAAACTTCAAGATTGTTGCTTTACATTTTCTTTTAACTCCTGAGATTTCCATTGGAAGAGACATTCATAATTTTTTTTTAAAATTTTCTATTCTTTTACGAAATTGTACAAACTATCGGAAGGTTTCATTTCCGCTGACTCATTAATCAACAAAAAAGAATCTATCTGCTACACCGATTTTAAATCATTTTCTACTACACTGCATGAAACATGGTACATGGAGATCTGTTTTATTTCTTCGGGATTAAATAATTGTCCTTTTAATGTATCCCCGAACTCATTTGATTTCGGTTTTTTTCTTGCTTCTCCTGACATAGCATTATACAAATAATAATCAGCCCCGAGTAGTATTTGAATCTTTAGGTTTGATTTTTCTTATGAATTAGAAATTAAACAGCTCGCTGGAATTTTTTTCCCCTTATGTCTAAGATTTATGTTCAATTATATGTTAGCGCCAGTTATTTTGTCTGACGCTAGAGCTTCTATATTGATAGGAGCGGAATAAGCTAGTTAATTTTCGAGCCACCACGTCGCAAAACTTTTCAATGGGTTCGCGTTTAAAAAAAGTATATATTAATAAGCTTTTATTTCAGTATCGTTTTTAAATTTAAATAGTGCTTTAGATAACTCCGCATAAAAGGTTTTTGTGAACCAGAATCAAATAGTATATTAGGAATGACCTTGTGTGAAACATAACCTTGAACTTCTACTCTCTCTGTTTGAAGCAGCGTCACATAGTTAACTGTCGGGTTTATTTTGCGAGTTCAAAACAGATAATTATAACTTGTTTTTCATCAGTTTCGATTTGGGATTCGGTAGTAAGAAAATTTCTAGTTTTATTTTTAGGGCAAAACAAAGAATTATGTTGGAAACTGTCACGTTTCACGAGGTGGAATTTTAACCTGGCACTTAGACATTTTATAATCCATGCAATGATAACAGAAACTTTCTTAATTTAATTTGTTACGTTTATGTTCATTTGTTAGAGTTTTGCATTTTAATGCAAGGTGCGTGACATAATTACAAAATATAGTCACATTTTTTACAACAGTAGTTGGAGCAGAGATAAAAGGGTATTAGTTTTAATCTTAGGTTGTCCATGACAATAATTTCTTAAATAATGCTTAAATTCTGAAACTTTTTGATTATGTCCAGCTATAATATTGGCGGATTCTCGAGATTCAATTTCAAATTTAGTAAATTTCATTAATTCGTTAACATCGCCAATTTTGCTAGAATCTCTTTTACGATGATACTCTATGATTATCTGGGGAGTAATTGCTTTAATAAAATAGGTATTAATAAGTGACCATAATTACCGGAATCAATACCCATTAAATTCAAATTTCTTACATTAATTTCGCTTTCGTCGTGTAATTTCCTTTATCCTCTGAGAATAAAAGAGGATTACACCGGTTCGATGTCTAAAAGTTTGTTTATAAAAGGACCAATTAAATTATCCAGCCACCCATATCTGTCTTTCAACAGATTCATGCAGGATTTATAATTTTCTTCCGAAAGGAACATACGGAAATAATTTTGTAAACTTCGCCGGATAAAAAGGACTTCGAAAGAATGAATTTATCAACCTCACTTAATGACTCATTGACGTCAATCGCATTTGTGAAGCTGTTATAAACTATAGGAATGTGCTAGGATCTCCACTAAATGTAGGAATTCTTAATTTTGGTAAATTAATAGAAGTTGTCGTACGGTTCATTTCTACATTATTGCCTGGAAGCTGAATTGGTGACCGAGTTACAGGTTGTTGCTCAGTTTTAAAAATTTCAAATTTACTTTTGATTTTAAATTTAACTTCGTTTAATTTTTCATCATACTCAAAAGAGCTCCAGATATCTATTTCAAAAGTAGCGCTATCCGTGATCAATTTTTTTGTCAAGCAATTTAAGTTTTATAAGTTTTTCTTCTGCATTTCACAAATGCTCCTAAAGCTTCTTTTGATCGCTTTTGATTTTAATAACACAACTCAGTAAGAGCAAGCTAACCTGATTAATTAGTTTCATATTGGCTGTTCGAACTACCTTTATTTTATTTTTAATTAATCAATATTCTCCATTTTAGAACTATGAAAAAAAAAAAAAAGTGCACAGTACCTTTGGTTACGATGAAATGTTTTCAATGAGATAAATCCTAGTTGCACATAACCCTAGTTATGATGATTGAGTGAGAAAAAGTGAAAGTTATTGGTGCAAGAGCCAGATGTGGCTAAGCTGCACCAAACAATGTGTAACTGTGGTCTAGACGTGTGAAAAAATTGAAAAAAGACAAATTGGTTGACAACAAGGAGGATCGAAAATAGAGAAAGTTATCCTAGTAATGGTATTCGTGATTATTCCAAAGAGAAACTAATTTCTAGAACTCACAACCCATAAAGCAAAATTACTCCCTGGTCTCGGCACCATGAAAATTATTGATAAATAACTTCCAGTTATCTATTCCTTCTCATTACTTATAGTCGGTTTTGGCTCCAGAAATAATAACAACTTGATGGTGTTTCACAGAGTCTATTTTCATTCAAATAATTTTAAATTACAAAAGGCTAATTCCGAAAAAACATATATCGGATGCAGGCCTAGAGCTGCCGATCGATTGCGAACAGCACCAAAAAGGCTCCTGGAAATCTAGCATCTAGCCTCCAAAACAAAACAAAAATAATTAATTTCTTTATTATCCGCATACCACATTGGTTTTACTTATAAGTGGCAGCTAGCTCCACCCACGAAAAACTCGCGATTACACGGATTCTAAACATCGCATTCATTCATCGTGCGACTACCAAATTATAATAAAGCCATTGAGGTATGGTACAGGGGAGTATCGGGAAGAATTAATTATTACTAAGAAATAACTGAGAACTATATCTTGGTGAAATTTGTTCTCATATTGATCCTTATGAGTATAATGTTGTAAACTTCTGTTCTGCATATTGATCCTTATGTGTAATTGCAGTCATTAAAATTGATATGTTTGGTTTTCGTAAGTCGTCGATTGAAGTAATCCTCAGTAATGTGAAAAGCCTTACATATTACTAAAAATATTCGAGATAGAAAATTTATTCCCATATAATATTCGCAATATAGTTATCCTTTAGAGCAATTTATTTCTCCCAGCGTTTCTTAAACGTTTTGAAGGCCATTATTGTAGAACTCGGCAGAATGAACTGAAGGAGATATCGTAAGACTTTAATTATATCACTAAGATATCAGGATAAAACTTATTCTGCATAATAATTGATTGTTTTGTTCGCAATATTGTAAAATGAAGCTATTAATATTGATTTGTTTGGATTTAGGGAACCTTACATTAATGTAACCCGCAATATGGAGAAACTAACTTTAATCAAAGGCTTTATGAACTCAAACAAATCAACATTAAGGGCTTCATTTTACAATACTGTGTACAAAACAATCAATTATTATGCATAAGAAGTTTTATTCTGTTATCTTAGTGTATAATTGAGGCTTTACAATGGACTCTCGTAGATAATGATAAAGCTATTCAGGAAAAAACTATTTCAAGTTTTTTTTAATTTTTTTTATTTAATAGAGTTATTTCTTTTACCATATATTTGCAATGTAGAATTTATAAAAATCTCATCTTTAGTTGCTTTGAAATATTTCTCTCTTCTTAAGAATGTTAAAATTTATCATGAATCACTTTCATATTTTTGAGCAAGATTCTTGGTCATTCCGATTTGTAATATTCATGTACACGAAATATTAAACCTCGTCATTGCGCACAAACATTAGTTTCTTTAGACTGTGTTCCAGGTGAGTACGCAGATTCTATATTCCAGTTGATTTGGTTTGATTAATGGTAAAATTAAGGGTTATTACTTCATAAGATTTATATGGATAAGGTGGCCTAGTGGTCCTGGTCACGGAATTAAGACCGGGTTTGTTTTAAAGGAGTCTGGGGTTCAAGCTCTGATACGTCTAAAGACTCGACGTATATCTGAGCTAATGCACGTTAAATCTGGTCGAGATCCTAGGTCCTCCCATGGGATGATATGGAAGTTTGGAAATGGGGGTGGCAAGTCTGGTTTTGTTTTCGTAAAAATGACATATCCTTCGCCATTAGCCTATAGTGACCAGACGTTCCGATTTTTAACCCAATCCCGAGACCCCAGCCCCGATTTTTAACAATTTATCCCAGTTCCCGCGGGGTTTTAAGAAATTCCAGATTTGTAGGAAGAATGCACGACAAGCTAGGGAACGGCGGGGAGGAACGGGAAGGGAATATACTGTTTTCGGCTTCCATGTAGTTATTTCACCAGGATACGAGCTTCATATTATTTTTTTAAATTTTATAATGTTAAACTTTAATAATGAAAATAATTGTTGAGAACTGCTTATCAAAGTTCGCCTTGATCAGTTGCTAGAATACGACCACCATTTTTTGGACTTAATGAACAGTGGCATTTTTCGGCACTGGCAGCGACGAAAACATTTTGTAGCTGTAAAATGGAGAGGGAACACATTGTACACTTCCATAGATTTTATTATTATGGCGACATGTTTCTCTAGTGATCTAGCATCATTTGGAACATTGTTGCAAAGGAATTACATCTTATACAAAAATTGGAAACGGAGAGGAATTTTAGAGAGGAGAAGAGTCAGGATGTAAAGAGATTGTTGGTCGTCCACAAAGTAACGTCTTCGCATATTGAATTTCTTGATGTCTCTCGTACGATACATATCGTACTGCGTCCTAGTGCTAGTTAAACAAGTGATGTTGACAGATCAGCTATTCAGATGATTTAGGTAAGTAATTTATTTATTTATTTCATAAATACTTAAATTTTCTTTAATTTAGCAGACAGTTCTCGTATTATTTATATTTTATAGTGGCGGCAAAAAGTCTAGCTCCAGTCTTGAAAGTGAAACTACTTACTCTACAGAAAATTAAAAGAAAAAAGTAATACAAGTTAGTATTGTTATTATTTAGAAAGAAATAGAGTAATATGGTAATAGAATTACATTAGATTTTTATATAAATTAAAAAACCTACTGAGCGTATGCGTAAAGGGAGTTTGCTTAATTTTCTTTGTACCAAAATTCCCATGAGCCTGCTTTTTTATCCTTAATAAATTTATTTTCAAACTATATTACAACAAAAAGAGGTAAATAGATTGATCTACGGAACATATATATATATATATATATATATATATTACAAAAGTGCTGAATGGATGTATTGTATGAATTCCCTTGATAATTAACCAACTGATTGATAATTTTCCGGAATCTTGAAACATGTTCTCAGATTCCTGTAATAAACCGTAAAACACAAAGCTGCACATAGTTTTCATTGTTAGGAAAAATATATTGAAATATAAAGCTTCGAAATATTTAAGAATTTGTACTTTAATTGGAGGTCTATTGTTTCATTTTCATTTTGAACGCTGCTGTTTTTTCAAAAAATTTACTGGTTGGTTGGATTTCATTTCGAAGACAAATGCTTAATTTGCTTGAGACGCTGAAATAGAGTCGAGATTCACTGCTCAAAATACTAATTAATTTCGATACATTTTCAACTTCTTTGGGCAAAAATTTCGTTCTCCATTACAAAATACTTCATTTTATTTCGTTAATACAGGTATATACAGGCATATCCATTGCTCACTTAAAGAGGTAATTACAATTAATCTTTAACTAATTTTATAAATTTACGATTAAGATAAAGAACACACATACAAAAAAAAACTGCTTATGTAATAAAGGCATGTTAAAATAATATTTGTTATCAGTTAATTGTATTTGGGAAGTTATCTCAAAGTTTGTAACTTTATGACTTTTTTTTGGAGTTCACACGTAGCATGCGGGGTGCGTGTCGTAGGTTATACGAACCTGATATATAACAAATCACACGAAAATGATCATCACTGTAGAAAAACTGCATAATATGAATAATGGTTCGCTAATAGCTTTAATCAATGTTTGGTGAAATTCCATTTTTATACCCCATCCCCCCCACCCCATATTTGCAACTGGAAAAAATCGTGCTATACGGCGCGAACAGAACGCTTTTTAAATGTCCTGAGGAGTGTCAGATTGAAGCACAATTTCGAACCATTCACTTTTCGCCGCTCTGGTCAGAGGTCTAAATAAAATCTAAACAATAGATTCAATTGAAATCCATAACGGAACAATTTAAATTTTAAAATATTTTAAATTAAAATAAAATAAGTGTTTATAATTTAGATTTTAATTTACGATTTCCTTTGAAATCAATTATAATCGTAAATTTTTTTTTTTAAAATTATTCTATACAAAGTTTTGCAAAGACCAGATTAAGCCGCCATAAGTGGCAATTTTTTTTATACCTTTTTTACAATACTGAATTAAATATTAAAATTAAAACAAACAAAAATATTTAAGGGAACAGTAATATTCTCTTCATATATTACAGTTAAATAAACGATGAATCACTAAATTTTTTAGAAATTTATTAACATTTTTTTTGAAAATAAAGTTCCTTACTGGTGAAAGCAGGCATAAAAAATATACGGATACGTTTTTAGTATAAATTTTAAAAAATTCTCAGATGACCAATTCTCCAATAGCCCTTGTGATGGATAATAATTTTAGATTGTCACATCGACAGATATAAGTAATCTACTGTTAATAAACGAATTAAATTTATTCTCAATTTTAGGTCTCTCTTTATTTTCAACTTATAATTCTGCTTGCGTTTGGAAATAACTGCGGTCGGAGCCATCCAGTAAAATGTCTTATTGTAACTGAAGTCTTTCGCGTGAATCGATGTAAACGAATTAGAACGAACCAAGATGCCAAAGGCACCGGCAGAAAGTTAGTCTTGTAAATATTTAATTTGCAGATATGTAAAATATTTCTGTGTCAACTATTACGCTGCGTAGTTTTGTTAATATCTTTTGCTCAAATATTGAGTTATAAAAAATTTTCTTGCAAGTTTTACTTTTGAGTCTGTCCATTCATTTCATGTACGGGAATGATTGTATATAGATCTACTATGAAGAGAAGAACCTGGAGTAACCCTTCTCTATTACAAAGCTCATCTCACTGACCGGAGAAGGGGAGTACAATCTGTTATATTTCTCATCTATGAAATTTGCAATTTAATCATTTGACGATATTCTTTTTTTCAAAAATTTGCTCAGATGAAACACTGGAAAACTACAAGTAATGTTGTTTCAAGAAAACTACGAATCCTGATGTTTGTATTTCAATCACAAAGCAAAGTATTAGTATAGAACACTTTACACTCCTGAAAAATGAATATTTCGGTTAATATTTGGAGGTTTTGTTCTGTTTAAACCATACCGCGTGTTTCCAACGCCAAATTAAATTAATTGGGAAGTAATTGATCTCCGATTTTGTTCCAGTATTCGACATAATTTTGTGCAGCTTCTTTTTGCTTAATTATTTTTACAATTTTTCTCATATGTTTTCTTGTTTAGCAAGGAAATGGAAAAATATCTTTCGGAATAATGGCGTAATTGAAAGTTCATGAACAGAAAAAAATAATTAACGTAATATACTGAAATATATATAAATTAATTACAATACTGATACACCTTATAAAGTTTACAATTTTTAGTAGGAAAATTCAGATAAAGAAAAAACTGACTCAAACATGATTAAATAAAGCTTTATCAATTGTATTTCAAATTTTGATACTAAAATTTTTAGTTAATTTGAATATCCGATCAGGCATGATTAGAATATAGGTTTGCAGCAAATTAGGTTTTAAAGAATACCAAATCTATTCTACTTGTTGCTATAATCCCTACAAAGCTAAAAATTTGAGTCCGTGTGCATTCAAATATCGTGTAAATGTTCCCCAAAGATTATCCACCCTGTCAAAATCCGGGTTAATATATGACCAACTCATAAGGGTAATTGATTTTATTTGAACCATGTTTTAGCTGACGTAGAGATGTGAAGTGAAGCCTTGTCCTGTTGAAATATTCGGTTACTTCCTCCCATAATTTTTTCAAACAGAAGAAAATACGCTAAAAATGTATCATGATAATCTTCTAAGCATTGACGATCTAGTACGAAATATATAATAGTTTCGCCGTTAAAACAGAACACCCCTAACACCAATTTAGTATTAACTAACTGTCGTGGGCTAAAGGAAGTACGAGGTTTCGTGTCAGAGCTCGTACCAATAATAGGCGCAAAATTCTGAGCCTTCTATACTAGATTTCTTTTCATAGTTGAAGAAAAAAGTTAACCTCTCATCTTTTCAAGACACGTGTTTCTTACACCAAAAAAGTTGGTCCTTTCTATTAAATGCTTTGAGCATTGGTGTTCGCCGCCTACATTGATAAATATAAAATTTCCTTTCAATCATGAATTGCAGATCTGGATAATGAGATGCAAGGCTATTACCAATCTGACGAACATACATTTTTGACTGGAATCAGTTCGAAAAAGTTCTTTATCTGGCCGTCGAGATAACTTCTTCGGTCTGCTTGGGAACTTCCTTATTGTAGATGCGCCACTTTGCGACAAGATATACATTGAAAATCTGCTGCTTTGCTAGAGCTTTGAAAATTCCGAAATCCTCACTCTTTTTATATTAAATGCCATATTTCAATTTTGTCTGTCTGTGAGGCTTCAAACGTTGCAATGGACTTCAAATAAAAAAACCGATTCATCTTTTATATTCAAGGACATTTACATCTGGGAAAAGTGCTTATAATATGCAAATTTTCTTATTCTGAATTTGTATTTCTTGTTGTTATAGTTTTCCCAATACTTTTGTTCACCAAATTTTAATTAATTCACGTTTATTCTAACTTATTAAAATTTAATAATTTTTTATTTACCTTTTCTTTACTCATAACATTAAATATATAATTTATTATTGTTTATTGCTCCAGCATCTTTATTTTAATTGTTACCTAAATAAACACCAGTTTATTTATTTATGAGACGTGCCATACTTACACCTTAGAGGCATAAATATTTCAAGATGATTACTGTATAATGTTCACACTTTTCCGCAAGGATTTTGTGACCGTTGTAGCTTAGTGATTATGGCAGTGGACTCGTGGCTGGCGTTTTTCGTCATGTCGTATGTTGAGTCTTGATGCCACTGAAGACCTGCCGTGTAGACGGAGCTGATGCACGTGAAATCCTTCATGGCTCAAAGTCCTCCCGTGGTGTGGAAGTTAGGAGAGTTGGGTGCCAGCTCAGATGTCACCCTCGTCACTTGACTGAGGCTCAAAATTACGAGGTATGTTACAAATAACCCTTGTGTTGCTTCTAATGCGACGCCAATAAAACCAACCACAACCATCCACATGGATATTAACCTAATTAAAAATAATATTCAAGCTAAATTGCCAAGTTTTCTTTTTTGAAATCAATTTTTCAGTTTGCATGGGTTTCTGTTTTCTTCATATTTCCTTTCTAAATTAATCTTCATCTATCATTTCTTAGAAAGATAATTACCTACATAATTGTATTAATGGAAGAAATTTGGACTGAGAGAGGGAAAAAAAAATGCATTTTTAAAATTTTGCAGATTGTGTGCGTAGGATTCTTTATTAATGTATTATTGTATGAGTTTGGAAGTAGGTTTCTTTGTGTGTTATTTACTTTTAGAGTGCTTCGTTGATATGTCGAAGGTAACATAAGCATATTTAGATTTGTAATCGGTATAAAATTTTCAGATTTGTTTTTGGAGACATGTTTCGAGTTCCGTCCAGTTTAACTTTCTTTTTTGGAGGAAAAGATATGCATTTTAATGATATTTCAACTGAATTTGATTTTGTGAAATTAGTTAAAAAACGGGCAGGGGACACACATTTTTTTTTTTTTTTTTTTTTTTGTCTCCCTAAGCCAAACTTTTATCAAGAGTTTGTGTGCGTATCTGTGTGCACAATAGCATTAAGCAGAAAGGCTCAGAAGAAGGAAATTCGTTTCATTGAAATTGGGGGTCATAATGATTATCATAAGACGAGAGGAGACTCGTCTAAGAGAGAATTTTTCGAAAATCCCTTTTGATTCTTTATTTTATAATTCATTGTTGAATTGACCGATAAGTAAGATATTATCGTGGAACTAAAGATTGGCCAAAATTATGTCCCATAATGTCATCCTACATTATGGGACATAATGGTATTAATGGACATAATGGCAAGGTTTTCTTCATCCTACAGTTTATACATAATGGAGGTTTTTGCAGATCGTTATATTTATTTATTGTTTCTTCTTTGTTGAATACTTACGTTAGAGTTTTCCCAATGAATCATCGCAAAAATGTCGGTTTTTTTTCTCAAAAAATAAATTTTAATTTAGCAGCATGATTTGTGCGTTCTATTTACCTTTTGTTAAAGGCTGCCATTTACTGAATATGAAATTAGAGCTGAAATAAAATTACAGCTAGAATGGATTCGTGGAAAATATTAGAGATAAAAATACAAAGGAATATCTTTTATCCTTGTGTGTGTGTGTGTGTGTGAGTAAGATGACAAATTTATAAAATTCACTTTGGTGGATATCCAAATGGAATTGGAAATCGGTCGAATCAGTGCTTATAATAGTATAAATACTTAAATCCCGACAAGTTATAAATACTAGTATTATTACGTATGTTTGTTTTATCTTAATCCATCTTTCCTCGTCATCAAAGTGAAGAAATAGTATAACTGCTTATTTTATTGCTAGTTCTAATTAAGGATTCATCGTCTTGTTCGGACAAAAATAGCTGAAGTGCCTTACTTGCTAATTATTTCCAAGTACAAAGCAACGCCTTTTCACGTTAAATTTCCCAAAAAGTAATATTATTCAAAATGAAAATTAATATGCAAAAATAATGTACTCTGATCCCAGATTCCACATGCCTTATTATTATCAAGAAAGAAATATATCTTAAGTCTCCTACACCAAATTTTCGCAAGTTAAATCTTTAAGAATAAAATGTTGTCTGTATAAAAAAAAAGAATAAAACAACGTTTTTGCCATAAAATCAATTGTTAAATGAAATATTAAAATAAGAGAAATGATAAATATTAAAGTGACAAAATATGTCTTTGATATGAAATAAGAGCAGATGATAAAATATAAATGAAATATATCGTAGCAATTAGTAAATAAACTTTAAAGTTTTTATTGTAACTCATATGCAACAGTATTTCAATTTTGTGAACCTTATATCTTCATTTTATGCTCACCTACTTTTATTGATGATTTCTCCATTTGCCATTTTCATTAGATTCACTATTTTTTTAACAATGTGCTAGAAAGAAAAATAGATCATGTTTTCTACCAAATGTTTCAGAAGCACTGGCATATAGTATAAAGAAATCTTTGATCTTACATTTATCAAATCTAGAAGCTAACTAAGCATCAAGTCCTTCTACATCTTCGTTGTAGATATATGGCTAGTCATATCATATATATCAGGTGTAACTGAATGATCGCCTTGTAGTGGCTTGAAGCGAGTTCAATCCTCACACGTGATGAATTCTGTATAGCATATTCTGACAATACGAAAACCATGAAAACTGGAAATAAATAAACGACATAAATGTTTTTAAACCTGTTTTACAACGTTTTTCTGAATTCACTTGTGTGTCTGTCAAATTTTTCGACTAATTTAACTCAATTTCATCAAGTTAGAGCTTTGAAATTTGGAATCGTGTCGTACTGTAACAATGCAATATTTAGACGTTTAGGACAAGTTTTAACATCATTTTTTACAATATCAGTTTAGCTCCACTTCACTATTGGAATAATCTACAACTTGACAGAATTTTTTATTGATGTTAAGTCCGGCTATGATTTAGCTACATTTGGCAAATACCGCCAAATAGTTCTGTCGCCAAGGGTGGTTGGATTAACGCCAACCAAACCTATTTAATCGGAGAATTAAATAATTTTTAGTTAGGTTTACATTTTTATGTATTTCACTTGGTGTGTCTGTCTTGTGTGTATCTGTCATCAAATTTATCGTTAATTTAAACCAACTTCCATCAAGCTTAGAGCTGAAATTTTGGGAACTGTTCTTTACTTTAACAATGCATAATATTTAGATATTTTGTGACTGTTTTAACTAATATTTCAATTTTAATAAATTTGTCACTTAAAACATTTTAAAAACGTTGATTTTACCGAATTGTTTTTATTAATATTATTAATTTATATTCTATATAAAACAAAAGAAGGATGAATAGTTTTGAACTTCTAATAGTTTTAATTTTCTAATTCTCTGGGAATAATAGGGATCTACACAAAGACAAAATAATGTTTCTAATGTGTTCCAGAACCTGAAATTTCAACTGTTCATTGGTTACTGAAAATCACAATAAAATACAACAATGGCCTTATCATGTATACTAGTAACGCAATGCTTTGAGCAGACGACAGAATTTTTAAGAATAAGAATGGTATTTGTATATTTGCATCGTATACACAGAGTGATATTTGTCCAAATACTGAGGCAGTCAAGGATTTAAATGGAGGAACTAACGTATTGTAATGAATCTGAATTCAACTGAGGAAAATATAATTGCTGATGTTAAAATAAAATTTAAGGAAAATAATAATCGCTTATAATGTTGGCATCGTAGGGACTTCAGCTAAGCTAAAGACAGTGAATCTACACCACTCATGAGAACGATAGGACTGAATAAAATCATTCTATAGAATGAAGAAATACAGATCTAGTGTAGTGACTACTTAGATCATAATAATTAAAATCTCAAGCTTTAAAAGTCATGAATGCAAGTATATTGGCCTAAAATTCCTGAACAACGTTAATCATTTCAAGACATTCTAAACATGAGATTCTTAATCTACACCACAAATACCTAATGAAAAAGATATTGCCGTCAAGCCAAGACAATAGGTAATAAAATGTTTTCCTCAAGAATGGCTAGTGATGTCATACAATATTTACATAGCCGTATTGGAATCCGATTGACATAAGTTTAATGGATTGTACACTAGTAGCATCGTACATAATATTGCAATGCAGTCAACTACTCCTCAATAAATACAATGCGATAAACATCAACTAGAAGATGTACTTGCAGGCAATTAAATCGAAGTTGATAATTCGAGACGTTACACCTAGAAAATATAATTTCTCCTGATTCCACTATCTACTTTGTGCTTAATAATACTCACGAAGAGCCTAGTATTGAAGTGTTATAGAATATATTTGATATCCTTTATTCTCCAAATAACTATACCTATCTCGTTTTCTGGTTTATTGATATTGACTTACAATTTATTCTCACTCTCCTTATACAAGCCATTACATAACTTGTTATTTTGTTATATACAGGAAATATCTTTTGTATTCTGTATCCTTCATCTTCAATATTCAACAATATTTTTACTTACCTTGAAAAGGTTATATG
The DNA here is from genome assembly GCA_019974015.1 of Nephila pilipes. Classification (NCBI taxonomy): domain Eukaryota; kingdom Metazoa; phylum Arthropoda; class Arachnida; order Araneae; family Nephilidae; genus Nephila; species Nephila pilipes. The sequence goes on from BMAW01013352.1 coordinate 629,687, forward strand.
AGTGATATTTTGCAAAATTACAAAATACACTCTAGAAGCAAAGGCACAGTATATGTAAGAAGTTCCAATCACAGCCAGAATAGTATTTCAAAAGAATATTGATCCCGTGAGCAATAAAATCTGATCTGATGAACAAGTCCATTTGAGGCAGATCTTCTGTCGTGTGGTAATAAAGTAATCTCTGAGTCGCTTGATAAACGCTTCCAGTCTGACTCCATCCTGACTGGAACACTGCCAGCCAAATTCATAGTGTATTGTGATTATGCATAAAATAGCATTGATGAAATAGCATGACAACCATATTATCTTCATCAAATTGAATTTTGATTAAACTCCTGAGAAGAGAACTGCACATCAAGAAGTTAAGAACGATTATGGGTGAAGATGGGCATATCTGAATGTCTGCAAACTCTGCAAAATCTTCGCTTTCTTCAGATTATTGCTTTAGATTGCTCGAATTTGGAAAATTTGACAATATCCTCAGAAGCAATATTGCACATTGAACAGCGCCAACACAAAGGATATAAAATACAGACAATATAGTAACACAGGGTATAGCATGTAGAAGTGGAATATCGATCTCCTATGACAGTGTTACAGCCAATAGTTTTAGTTCATATCCATAAACGAAACATGCAAAAATAATTTAGGATTAACTACAGCGATTATTGGAATGAAAGGAGGAGCTAACATGGAAGTAATTATAAACACTAAAAATTAATCACTACAAAGATGAATTGCATCACTGAACATTCTAATAGTGAAGTGAGAAGTCTTACATGTATTTCACAACAAGCCATTGCACTTAATAGCTGGGCAGAGAAGAGAAGCTGCAATAAGTTTCTATCAGCTTCCAAAAATTATAACAGTAAACACGTTCACGCATGTTACAAATAATAAAATACTGGAAAATTTGCAGATGGAGATAATATTTACTTTTATCAGAAATTAAATCTAACTGACCATTGAAGAAAAGCGCATAAGAAATTTGGGATGGTTCAGACATTTTCAGTGAAACATGAAGTTTTCTGAATGATGAATTGTTTGATATTCTTGAAGCCGACCACATTTCAAGATATGCGAACGAATGTTTTATTTGATAACGAGTAGAATAGTATAAGAAATCTTCGAAATGAAGTGAAAGCTTTTATTATTTTATCTAAAGGCTTATGAGAGTTGCAAACACTAAGTGATAATGAACACAGGAGAACATTCACTAGGCGAACACTGTATTGGCCGTGTCTGCAAATTGCTAAGAAAAGAAAATATAACGATTGACTCTCAAAAATATTATTCACTTCCACCTTAAATTTCAGAATATTTAGCAAAACTGGATGCTAATATTTTACGTTTCTAAGTCGAAAATATTCTCCATAACATGTTTTTCATAAAAGAAGTAAATACTTGTCTGAATCCTGGCCAAAAGCTACTTTGCTAATTTTCAATCACGTAACATTCAAATCTTTGATATATCTATTTTCAATTCTGTAAAACAGAGTTTCAGAGTACTATCATTTTAACAATTACTTGAAAATAACTGGACTTTGAAGACAGCCACAATAGATTAAAAACATAGAGAGTGTGTATAACATTTATTAAGAATCAATCAGTATTGAATTTTCTATAATGGTTAAATGCAAAGCTGAGACTCAATAATGAACGTAACTTTCTGTAAATTTTGAACTACCATAGGCGAGACTGTGGTACTGTGAATAGGCGCTGCATTGTTAATCCTTTCATAAAAATCATTAAATTAGTGTTATTTCATGAAAAGTTGCTTGAAAATATACAGATGATTGAAATTGGTATCGATTTACAAACAGTTAGTACAGAAAGAAATTATTCCGAATGTATTATTGATAGCTCTGATTCCAAAGGCTTCAGTAAAAATACTTTCTGCATTGTTAATTTGATATTGCAACTACACTTTATTTATATAAGAAAACAGAAATTATTTAAATAATTCATAAGAATTACCAAGATAACTTACAAATGCAACAGCAACACTATCACACAAGAATGATTAAAATTTACAGTACTGACCCTTTAGGATGTATTGGTGCCAATCACAAAGTCAACATATTGCAATTGTTTTAAATTAATAATTTAAAATGAAACAGACTGTGACAAATCATGAAAGTCGCACTGAGAAGCAATGACGATTGTTATTAAGACGCACTGTAATTTGAACTTTGGTCAAGTCACGAGACGAATACCTGAGCTAGCATCTATCATCACACCTACTATGCCTATGAGGATTTGACCTCGACAGATTCAAATCTCACACAAATGAGTTACAATCCTGCCACCTATGTTAATGACATCAGGGCCTTAAACCAGATCTGATGAATACGCCTCTTCGCAACTATGACCACGACTTACAGCGGTCAAATGAAACAAAAGATAAAGATCAAAATAAAATTTAAATAAATTATACGGGCAGAAACAATGTCACAAAATTTTAAAATTAAGGAGGGATTAAAATTGTGGCATGAGTAAGATTTATGGAGAGATGATAGTTTTCCACTAGAAGCAACACGAGGTGGGCTATTGGTACGAACGCTGTAATTGAACCGGTCAAGTGACTAGGCTACCTGGATGGCACCTCCTAAACTTCCACCAGGACAACAACGGAGTGGTAAATTTAAAATACTACAACGAACACAATTAAAGGCAGAGGAATTAATTAAATGTAATAAGAAGGAAGACATAAAGACATTTATAATGGAGATCTTCCCATAAATACCCATCTCATTTTTCCAAACAATAGTGAGTAAAAATAACGTTCTGCTCTCATGTAATGGCACCACCGAGAAGTTGATTTTATCCAGAAGAAATATTATTTTTAGGTATAGAATAGTAGGAATTTATTTTCAGTTAATTATAATATTTTATGCGTAACATTTATTAAAGAATAAAAATATCTCTTGGTACAAACTACTAGAAAATAATCATAATAAAACAGTTGCAGTGGAATTATAATGATCAAATAAATTTATCAGCATAAGAATGTGAGAAAACTCTCATAAATTGTATTTCTTCAAGGTTCTTAATATTCTTCTAATGTTCGAAAATTCAGTGTACATTTTCATCTTGAAAGAATAATACTTGCTGAGTCGTACACGCACACACTTTAATCGTCTAATATTAACGGTAGCCATTAGAAGCAACATGAGGACTTTGGAGACGGAACTTGTAATTTTGAACTCATGTCACGCGAAGACTACCCTCCTCTCCATACTCCACCCCACGCCAATGGGAGGATAGGGAACCTCGATAGACGGAAGTGCATCAGCTTACACTTTTTGTCGAGGAGCTAGATATGTCCAATTTTTGGAAAAGAAGAATTTTAAAAATTTTAGAACAATACTCTTCTCAAAAGTTCGATATAAATCATCATAACAATATTTTAAGTAATAGATTTCTGCTAAATCTTGTGTTCTGAAACGATATCAAACATCGATTGGTAATTTGTCAATAAAGATTATATACAATATTTTAATCACTGAACTATTGTTGACAACATTTAACGCCATTAGAAACATGTTGCAAAGTATAGCCGAGTAAACAGCATTAGAGAAAACAACTAAATTTTTCTTCATGATCACGGCAACCTCTATTTCAGTATGAAGTTTATAATCTGGTTTCCTGCGGTTTGCGCGTGTACGATATGAGAATATCGATCAATAACTCCTGTGACTAACCCAGAGATGGCGTCAGAAAACCAGTAACCAGGTCTTCGAGAGTATCAACCTTTGCTTGAAACGTGTCAAATCAAGTCGATCGACCAGGAAAAGGTTTTTGAAGAAGGAAAAGGTTTTTCCGTTGGTGCCTGATTGCTTTGATAAAACAACAACGAGCCGATGATCTGCAGGTTATCTATTTACCTGCAACAAAAAGATTTCAGGAAAAAGATTGGGGAGGGGGAAAGATTTGGGAAAAAGATTTGAAAAGTGTTAATCTGATTTGTATCGTTCTAAAAGGTGATTAACAAAGGTGTTGTGTTGATGAATAAAATTTTGCAAAACTGTTGTTTTCAATTTTAGACCTGATAATCGATGTTATAAATCTGTGTCAAGAACGAACTGAAAGTTCTGTCTGTTCGAAATGAAAGAAAATAATATATTTTCTATATTGAATAATTATTATTGCAATATATGTCCGTTACATTTATGAATTCTTATGAATGTAGTGATACTTCAAATATCAATTTTGAAAATATCTGTCTTTAGATGATGAACTCAAGAAAGGATTGACACTTTAATATGAGCCAGAATATTTGTACAGATAAACAAGCGAAAATTGAGGCAAGATCTGAGAAGCAGGATGAATGCGGCAAAATTTCCCAGCCTAGCACTGAATTTTACCACAAGCAGCATGTAGTTTGGCAATATAGGATTCAACGTAACAAAGCTCTAACGAATATAGCTGGCCTTTCTTTCAGGAAAAGTTTCTTCACCAACAACGCCGGTTATAATGCCTTAATAACTGACAGAGAGGGACGCCCGTCAGTCTAGCTGGTGCTGCGTAAACATTACTGGTGACCGGGTGCTCATTTTCTTCTGATTCAGACCGTATTCAAGGGTTCGAAACATCCACAGACATTAGCTGCTTCCAACGACTCTTCCTCTGGCAGTCGCGAAAGACAGCCCCACCTGAAATGGTGATCCATGACTTGTACATGAAGCAGCACAGCCAGCCTAGAATTGATAAGCATATGTTCTGAATAAAATACTTGCACCAAAAGTTCCAGACAAAAAGCACAAAACACAACAAATGATATACTGTTTCGGCGCATGTTGACCACAATCAACGGCAGGATGAACATTGATGTAAATGAAAACGGACGAAAATTTATGCAATAGGGATATAAGTTATCACCTGCAGATGGCTGGAATATTGACTCTGGCAGCACTTTCGTATCATCTGGATACTGTAGTAAAGAACAGCGGCCTCTTGAACACCAAGAAAAGAACACCTAATAACGAAAACACTCAATTATTGAATTAGATTGATGCTCAGATTGCATCCGGTGTCTGTGAATAAGAAAAGATGGATCCATGAGACTGTATCGATTAAAGAACTGTAAACGGTGAATGGATGATTTCTATGAAGACGCAACAGAATTGATCCAGTCGATTGTAGAGCTAACGTATTAACTATTTCGATCTTTGAAGGATATTAGTAATCCTGATGTCGGAAGAAAGTAAAGATTCTATTTTCAAAACTATCAAAATGTATAGATTTAAAGCTCTGCGAGTTTGGGCTGAAAATGCATCTGCTACTTTTCAACGAGTAATGAATAAAGAATTTTCCTTATAGAGAATTTGTCGTGCATAGATGACATCGCCATTTTCTTGTACCAGTGAGACAGGTGACAGAAATACTATTGACAGTTGGAATAATTAAACCACTGTGAACTGAAATGTGATTTTGTGAAACCCCATGAAATTTAGACATCGCTGTAGGTTCAGGGAAGAGATCAGCCTGATCCAGTGCGGAGATTGACCTCCGACAAATAAGAGTTGGTGCAGTGTTCTGGTTTGTGCAATTACTATCGCGAGTACATTCTTCAATATCTGAACTTGTGTATCCCCTGAGTTAACTAAAAGAGAGTCTCCGGGACAAAAATCCATGACTGATAAACATGAAAGAAGTGTTCAAAAATTAGTAGTATTGCTGATGATTCTTCCTTATATTCTCCTAAATAACTGCCGTACATCATTTTTCCTATGCTTCATCTGTCGGCATTACGTATGTTTATCCCAAAAAGTTGACAAAGACCACCAACATCTATGAAATAAAATTGACCCTGCTGGCAGCTTGTTGAACCATTGGGGGAGACGAGGCCAGTGGAGTTTGAAAGTTTGAATCTTTGGGTGTTCGCACCA